>JANTPZ010003639.1:0-13226 GCA_025593235.1 Vachellia pachyceras
TCTCTGTCAACTTGATCGAATTCAAGGCCTCTGTGAACGATTCGGTTTGTGCCTTTAGCAGTTAGATAACGAGACACAGAGATCCAAATCTGACTGTGAACAAGTCTCATCAAAAGAAATGGGAATATCAAATAGTAAAAAGGGTGTCGCTCGCTCCACGTAAGAGAATAGAGGCTATGGCCAACCCACGGCACCAATATCATATACTTGAAAAAAAAAAAAATAAAGACAAAGGTAATAGTCAGCTTCAATATATATATATATATATTAGCCCTAAATATATATATATATATATAATGAAGAAGGATTAGCTAGGATGAGATCGATTGAGAAATGAGAAATAGAAATGTAAATGACCTTGAAGCTCCCAAGAGGTTTCCAAGGCCAATCTGTGAGAATGCCTGGTTTTGAAGCCATATCAAGAGCTATTATGATTATTGTAATAACGCAAGGATTCAAAGGGTTTATACAGTGCTTTCCTTACTTCAAATATGACAACTAGCTTTGAAGGAGCGTGAGGAGTATATATAGTGAAATGCCTCCCTACTTTTAACATGTAAGTAGCTCGCAAACCTTTGGAAGTAGTTTGATAAGCTATTTTTGTACTCCCTCTCAATAATACACTCCGCAATACACCCTACTATTTCATAATATAAACCGTTCCTAGAAGATTTTTTTTAATTAACAGTACAAGTTAGTGGCAAAATAATTAATACTTATTAGTCAATTTTTCTCTTGTAATTAATGACTAAATGTAATTTTTTGTATTTTTTTCCCTTCAAAACCACATTTAATATAAATAACATTGAAAAAAAAATTTCGATTTAAGACACTTTGAATTGAACTAATGGTTCTAAAAAATTAGTTGGAAGTAAATTATTTTGTAAATTGGAGTAAATACAAGTTATACTCATTAGGATAGCTGGTCTTAAGCATGTACAGTAATTACCTTCGCTCATTTTCCCTCACTTACTTTTTCTATAAATAAAGGTATACTAAAAAAATTGTATCTTTTAAACAGTGATTACCTTTAACTAACATTTTGATCTACATGATTTTATTAGTTGTAGTTTTATATACTCGTCCAATCTAGATATAAATATGGGGAGGATAAGTGTGATAGAGAGAATGGATGAAAAAGGATAAGATATATATATATATAATTAATTGAAGTGAAAATTTAAAATTCTAGATATATTTAAAATATGACTTCAAAAAGATATCTGGATTAAAAGATATTGTAACTTCTTCCCATTCATAAGTTACTTTGACTAATTTATTAGAATCAATAAAATGCAACTAACTCATTAAACACGTCTTAGATTGAAAAATAAATTCAAATTTTACTCATACTAAATAAGGTTTTGAATGGGAGAATAATAGAATGAGTAATATTTAATCATTAATTTTATGGATAAAAATAAAAAATAAACATTAATTACTATCTAAATGGCTTATATCTTGAATAATGAATTCTTTTGTAAATGACTTGAGAGTTTTGAAGATGACAGGTTAGCAGAAAAGCCAACGATATACACATCCTTAGTCACAAAAAAAATCAACCATTACTCTATTGCCCAACCACTTCAATAAATGCTTTTCAAAAAGCAATATTTGATTAAACTCAATTTTTAATTGGTTTAGGAAAGTTTTGCACGTTGTAAAAACTACTACCCCTGTCCTGTCCTTATAGAAGTTAAATATATTATTTTAAAATATTTATATTTATAATTTTTTGAATTTAATTAGTATAACTTATAAATCGACATATAATTTAACGTTAATTTTAAATAATTTATTTACCTTTTTTAATTTCCAAAAAAGTTAGTTTCTTATTATATTAATAACTAGAGGTAATATAAATAAAATCAACAAAAACCAACTAATCGATGTATCTGTTAAGACAAAACTCCTTTAATATCTTCAACAATCATAAATATTCTACAAAACAAATATATTTTTCAGTTCTGTTCAAATTAAATACGGAGAGAAAAATTATTCAACGTTGGAAAGCAGTAAATCCAAAAATAGTTATGATTATGATACATAAGTAAGAATGTAATCTTCTACTCATTGACTACATTTATTATAATGAGATTGATAACATTTGTAAAGGAATTATTAACCATTTCAATAACACCATTTACTACTATATTTGACAAGTTCTACATTTAAAAAATTTAACTAATTTAATGAGGGTGTTGACAATCAACTACACTTGTCAGTTTTTACAAGTAAAAAGATAATGTTTTAATCACTTACTAAAGTTATAAAACAAATGACAACATCTGTAAATGTGTTTACCATTTCAGCAATTTCATCTACTACAACTTTTAAAAAAAATCAATATTTAAGGAAATTCAATTAAAACAAGGTAAGGAATGGAACGATAGGGGAGATGTAGAAAAGAGCAAGTAAAAGCATGGTAGATATTTATTATATGTTATATAAATTATACTTTATGAAGTGATATTTTTATTTATAATAAATATGCTACTATTTCTTAAGAATGGTTAATTTTTTTTAATATAATAATATATTTTATTTTAAATTTATTTTATTATATTTTTAATTATAAGCATAGAATTTTTATTTCTGATTAATGTAATAACAATATATTTTAAATTATAATAACAAAATTTTTATTCCTAATTAATTTTATAATAATATATTTTTGTTTATTATTTATTTTTAATAAAAAATTTTAGAGGCATTAATGGAATAAAATAAAAACTATGAGGGATAAAATTGTCAAAATTGGCCCCTCCAAGTTGGAGGAGGTCAAAATTGGGGCATAGAAGGGAAGGAATAGTAGATTTAGACTCCCATCCAAAATTTTAATAAAACGAGGGCAGGCAAGAATTTTTCTTTCTGTTCCTTCTTCTCCCCTTCTCTTCCACCAAACACACCTTATTTATGAAGAGGCTGAGTTGAGGGAGAGAGAACGAGTGGAAAAAAATAGCAAAGAGAATAGGATGCAACTTACTGATATGGTTCATATAAGTTAAATCATGCCTTAATTAGGATGAAACCGTTCCAACTTTTAACTAAAAATATTTTAAATAATATTAGAGTAATTTCTTATTAAGTTAGATCAATTTTAAGTGCAATTATACTAAATACCATCACAACTCCAAGGTTAATTAATTATTTTAGGAAAAAATCAATATGATTTCTTAGAAGCGCCATATGTTGTACTCTTTTTTTAGGAATTAAACATTCCTAATTTTAGAAAAAGTTTCTTCCACTTTTTGGAGTGAAGAAAACGATTAATATACTAATATGGATTTGGATTTTCTCCTCCCACATTTCTTATCCTCACACTCCAGAATTTTAAACTATACGTGGATAAGTAATGTACAAAGTGATCATATATATATAACTTAGTCAAAAATTTAACATATATGCTGATTAAGATCTTCCCTCTATATATAATTTCTAGAAGGTTCATTGCAGAAAATTTCAAATTGATCACCTAAACCTAAATATTAAGGCATTGAAAACAAACCTACAAGCGAAGGCTGCAAAGTGGAAATTGTGAGAAAAAATTGAAGAAGGAAAGGGTTACGTATTAAAATAAAATGGTATCTATTTGTGGTCTCTTGAAAATGACTTGTGAAGTTGTGAGACGCAAGCCATATGCAGATAATGAGATAATTACAATGCACACATTATTTTGCAGGTGAAAGAGATTGCTCGATTCGAATCACCAAAAAAATATCTATTATTTTTCTTCGCAGTTAAATTTCTTAATTTAGAATTTTATTTTTTTAGGATAATTCGTTTTAGCTGTATGATTCAGATACGTCCTCTTCATAGTTTTGTGAATATGAAGCTCCAGGTAGCTAGCCATTTGGCTCACCCGACAAGAGGTTGTAGTCAAAGGTTTCGATGGTTAGATTCAGATTAACCTAAACCTTCATAAATATTTCAAGTTGAAGTGAGGGAGATTCATAATATTAGATGGTCCAAAATGAGGATGATCACCACAAAGTCATGGGACATACAATAATTCTTTTTGACCATTAGATCAATTTCATGGGACATATAATAATTCTCGGAACCAAAAATTGATTTAACACATGTGAATATATATACATATATATATATATATATATCCTTCAAACAAGAGCATGACCTCGCGATTCCTTTAGGAAACTTTTTAATATATATAGTCAATAGTAATAGTTTGTTAAAAAAATTATAAATCTGATAGATAAAATGAAGTAGTTTATTAGTTTTAATTACAAAGTAATACCTCTAAACTAGCTCTTATATTAAGGATGAAACAAAGTAAACAATAATGAAATATATGTGTAAACAATAACTCTTAATTTGAATTTGAGGCAGCTGAGGTCCCAACTAAAAACAAAGGGTTTTCCCAATATGATTTCTTTTAATTTGTTCACAATCTTTAGCTTAGGAACTTTCTTAAATGACACTAAGTTCTCCCTAGTCAATTTATTTAATGAGTGTTTTGAATGCTATCAAAATAATTCAAATTTAAAACGAATTATGCTTGAATTACGGGAAAGTTTTGATCGACATAATTTTATTCTCATACAGTAAATTCAAATATAAAAATGTCGTATATGGGTTAAGAGGTATGCCTCCAAAACTAATCTCATTCGTCCCCCTAACAAATAACATTATTATGTTACTATTCTAATTTTATTATATTTTTTGTTCAACAATTTTGTTTGTTTTAACTCATAGTATTATTTGTTAGTTTCCATTTAAGGATTGTCATCAAGCCCATATAAGAAATACTTCTTCTAATTGATTTCCTCCACCAGATTAAAAACTTACAATCCATTGGAATATATTATTTTTCTTCATTTCTTCCATTTAAATCAATCACTATTGATGTGTCCTTTTCTTTGCAACCATGAAAAAGATGGATAGTAAAGTTTATTGGAACAAAACTAAGAATGAGTCACAAATATACGATCACGTGAGAAAGAATTAATTGTTTACAGGGACCAATTTAAATTTAAAAAGCATTATCTATTCAGAGGGACCAATTTTAACTATCTGTACACCAAATTTTTAAAAAACTCAACGTATAACAAAGAAATGACTAAACCTAAACATAAGGACTTTGGGTCCTGACCACAAAGCACTAACTAGCTAAAGGTCCTGACTAAACCTAAACTCAACGTATAACAAATAAATTTCCTCATCCGAAGTTATTACTTTTGGTCCTGATCACAAAGCACTAACTAGCTAAAAGGTATTATTGATTCTTTTTATAAGGCGTTTATTTATGCCCATGTTTAATAATGTTAGTTGGAAAGAGTAATAATTAATAATACGATATTAGAGTTTAGTGTAGTTAGTAATTATAATATTAGATATCAATTTGAAGGATTTCAAGCTTACCTGGAGATGCCGAATTATGAACCTGCAGATACTCATGCGATCTCTGGATCACAAATTGTCTTGGACCCAAAGAACGATACTCACAGCAAATACACCAGAGGAAGGGAGGAGAGGAGTGGGAACTTTCACAGAGGAGGAAAGAAAAATTTATTTGGGAGAACGTCTATGCACACACACACTTCACGTATGCTCATGGTCCTCAAATAAAGGGACTGATGGAAATAACCGTTCCCGCACATTTCTCTCCTCAACCGTTCCCATGCAAATCTCAACTTAATAATTCAAATTTATTCAATTGAGAATATTACAACTTTGCTCCCACATATTCTCTTATTTGCGTTTTTTATCCCAAACCATATTTTGGGCCTAATCCAACAAGGGTGGATTAGCCAATATTCCAACATCTCCCACTCACACTTGGTAGATTAGGAATAGTGGGCCTCATCCGTCTCTCTTCTTCCTTGAATACTAGGTGCTTTGCCGTTACCGCATGGGCATAATGTCTTTTAGATGTTTGTACTAGAAATCCCTTTCACAGGATTAGCACAAGACAATCTTTCTTCATGTAGCTTAAATCTGGTTATTATACCTCATATGTCCTAGATTTAACTAAAATACACTTTCACTTGACGAATCTAATCCCTTCCAAGTCAACATAAGACTTAGATCGTCTTTCTCGTATGCATGGTATCCACACTTTTGAAATCTCCAAGTTGATATCATAAGGGACATGTCACAGACACCAGCATAGTTTTGTATTTATCAGATAATCTTCCTTTCGCCCATATATCACTTTGATATACATCAACTACTTTCCTAACTGGTACCTTGTATCGCATCATCATGATAGTAGGATGTATGTTAAGGTAGCAGTCATTGAAGTATATCTCCATGATAATGTCAAAGTCAAAGGACATAAGTAGAAATATTAATTTCTTGGACTCAAACAGCAACAAAACAGGGATCCATTCACTTGCTTCCCTTTTGCAGTTCCATAACACATGTGGTATGAATCACATGTTACGGTGTTTCTCTTATACTATAAGAGCGTACATCATTTTAACACTTACTATCAACACCGTACATACTTTCAGTCTAGATGTTCTCAACATCTAAACCCAAATTCTTCTATGTCTCATTCTCATATGATGTCAGTATTGAAGAATTTGTTGTCTGGTAACAGGCATCATGGGAGCGGGTCCCCATGATTTGATCCATGTTTTATATATATACACATTGGATCTCATCTCAACACGCTACACAGTTGCCGAGGCGATATGATTTGTATTTCTTCTCTACCATATCAGCATTTCTGTTGCCTTACTTGTGAATACAAGTGTCTCATCTTTGCATACTCCTCCTGAGTATCAAAGGCGGTAGCTCGTGTGAGAGAGCCTACCTCACCTGCCTGTACGACATACTAGACATTGTATACTTGTACACATACACATAAATTCAATCACAAATTCAATATGCAGTGTTTGTAATTTTACATATTGCACATACTGATAGCCCTTACATGTTTCTCAAAAATTTCTCTAGCTATTGGTTTAGTCAGGGGATCTGCGACCATACTCTTGGTCGAAATGTGTTGTACATTAATAACTTTCTGTGATACATGACCTCTTACAATGTTATACTTAATATCAATATGCATTGTCTTGCTATGATATTTAGTGTCTTTCGTGTAAGCTATGGCTACAGTATTGTCACAATACATTGACATTAGATTCGTACTCTCATTTTCAAATCCAATGTGTTCAATAAATCTCTTCAGCCATATAGCCTCCTGCACTGCCGTGGTGCAAGCCACAAACTCATTCAACTTCGTCTCCGCCTACATCAATATCGGAGAATCCAAGAAGTCGCAATTCGCTTCCTTGATAAGTTAGTGCATAATTCGTTATGCCCTTTAAGTATCACAGAATCCTTTTCACAGCATTCCAACACTGTTCACCAGGATTTGATTGGAACATACTCACAAGTCCAACTGCGAAACAAATGTCTGGCCTTGTACACATCATTACGTACATTAGACTTCCAACAGCACTAGCGTAAGGAACTATTTCCATTCTGTTCTTGATTGACTCAGTCTTGGGACACATTTCAAGATTCAGGCTAACTCCAGTAGCTACCGGGGTGTCTAAGGGATTGCAGTCACTCATGTTGAATCGTTCGAGAATTTTCTTAACGAAATTCTCTTGTGAAAGAGATAGAATTCTCTTTGAGTGATTCCTTTTGGATTTTAACTCCAAGCGTGTATTATGCTTCTCCCATGTCTTTCATCTCAAAGTTTGATGACAGCCATTCTTTAATGGCTAAGATTGAATTTAGGTTACCTCTGGCCAATATTTTATCGTCTATATATAATGACAACATCGCAAAGTTATCATCAAATCGCTTAATGTAGACACAGTGGTCTTCTTTAATCATTTCAAAATTGTATGAGGTTATCGCCTTGTCAGACCTCAAGTACCACTATCTGGATGATTGCTTCAGTCCATAAAATGGACCTTTTGAGATTATAAACTTTGCTCTTTGAACCTTCCTTACGAAACTTATCGGTTGTTCCATATAGATTTCTTCATTCAGGTCTCCGTTTAGAAACACAGTTTTCACATCCACTTAATGTAACTCCAGATCTAAACTGTTTACTATTGCCAGAATTAGCCTTATTGAATTAAACCGTACAACAGGTGAAAAGGTGTCGTCGTAATCGATACCTTCCTGTTGTGTGTACCCCTTCGCTACTAGACGTGCCTTGTACTTGTCAATTGATCCATCCGCTTTTCTTTTTATCTTGAGAACCCACTTGTTCCCAATGGCCTTTCGACCTTTTGGTAGTTCAACGAGTTCCCAGACTTAATTATTTTTCATTGAATCAATCTCTTCTTCCATTGCCTTCTTTCATTCATTCTTGGCAGGGCATGACAAGGCTTCATGTACAGAACGTGGCTCATCATCTTCATCAGGGGTGACCATGAGTGCTTCCCCCTCTATCGGGAAGCGCTTTCTAGGCACATTTCCCCTGTCACTCCTTCTTGGAGAGACCTCTTATCTCTTTTGTTTCTTTTATCTCGGTCTCAGTAAAGACCTTTATGAGCCTTCTGATCTCCCATTCAGATCGATATATTGAGATGACTGGGGATCATTAGATCAATTTGCACTACCTTGTTCTTCTCTCTCATAAAGAGATACTGTCCGATCTATTTCTCCTCTACCAGGAAATTCACTTTCCAAAAAATGCAGTATCCCTTGATTCAATATCAGAAACTGTTCCATCTTTGTTTTCTCCAATCAAAACGTATCCTTTGGATTCTTTTGAGTATCTTATAAAGATACATTTCTTTCCTCTTGGACCCAATTTCCCATGCTTGTGGGAATCATCGTGAACGTACGCAACCGACCCCCAGGGTCTTAAAATATTTAAATCAGGCTTGCGTTTCATCCACAATTCATAGGGTGTGGAACTGACTGCTTTCGAGGGTACATGATTAAGTATAAAGGCCGCTGTTAATAAAGTATTGTCCCAATATGAAATAGGTAAGTTTTCTTAAGCCGTCATCGACCTAACCATGTCTAGAAGAGTTCTATTCCTTCTTTCTGACACACCATTTTGTTGTGGGGTGCCAGGGATAGTTAGCTGTCTAATTATCCCTTTTTCTTCACAAAGCTGTTTAAACTGATTGGATAAGTATTTACGACCTCGGTCAGTACGTAATACTTTAATTTTACATTCTACTTGATTTTCTACTTCGTTCATATATTGTCTAAAACACTCTAATGCTTCAGACTTTTGTGAAATCAAATAGACGTGACCATATCATGAAAAGTCATCAGTAAAGGTAATGAAATACTAAGCTTCATGCCTTGCCCTCACACTCATAGGACCGCATATATTAGAATGGAACAAATCTAATGGATTTTCAACTTTAGTTCCCATATCAAAAGGTTTTCTAGTTGCATTGCCCGCTAAACAATTTTCACACAAGGCCATCTCCATGTTTGGAGTTCATCTAGCAAACTTCTTTCGCTAGTTTGATCATTCGATTCTAACTTATGTGCTATAGTCTAGCATGCCAGATATTTATGCCAACCGTTATATTAGAGGAACTAATGAAATAGTCATGCAAGTTGGAATCACCAACAACATCCATAACATAGAACTTTCCTGAAAAAGAAAGCTAAATCATAAAAGGTATCGTCGCTAAGAATGTCAGCACCTTTTGTCATGAATGTTCACATCAAACCCATAATTCAACATACACAGTACAGAAACTAAATTCCATCGGATGTCCGGTATATGAAGCAGATCATGTTACATTAAGGTCTTTCCACCATGCAGAGCTAATATGCAGGTGCCTATACCTTTGACCTCGATCTTTGTGTTATTGCCAACATAAAACCATTTGCATTAATGCGGTAACCGACGGTAATTTACGAGGGATCCCCGATCCTTCGTTACATGGTGTGTTAAGTTTGAGTCTTTCAACAGTCATTTTGCCTAGGGCAATCCCTTGCAAAGTGACCAAACTTCTGGCAGGCATAGTATTTGACCATATTCAGGTCAACCTTTACTTTCGCCCTTTTTGAATTTAGGGTCATCCTTCCTACCTTTTCCATGAAATTTCTTGCCATTCTTAAAATCGGGCTTGGCATTGGAAATGCCTGTATCCTCAGTGTAATAGGCATGCCCAGAAGTCTTATATGCCTCCAGGCGTTCATCCTCAACCTCAAGGTGCTTCACAACATCATTAAAAGTGATAATGTTATTGTTATGGGTTAAGTTGACTTTCATATGTTCCCAACTAGGGAAAGTGATCTGATCACAGATTGCACTTGCTGTTCATTAGTCATTGTATGCCCAACTTCCTGAAGCTCTCTAATCATGTTTGACATGTTTCGAAGGTGCTTCTTCATGGACGTAATACTCCGAAGCTTATACATGTCAAACTTGATTATCAGCCTCCTAAGCTTAGTGGTCAAAGTTTCTCTAAACTTATCTCTGAGAGCTGCCCACATGGCATATGCAATTGGACGTTTTTCAAACTGACACATTAGGTCATTTACCATTATTTTCAGCAGGGTAACTCTTGCAATACTGTTCTCATTTTGCCATACCTGGTATAACTCCAGTTTTCCCTTACACTGGGTTGAAGTCCCAGCTTCAAGTTTCACCAGAATGGTGGTTAGTAGCTCAAGGGCCTCATTTTCCCCAATATATACTGCCCCTTATGGTGTCAGACACTCAGTTGTCACCATTCAACTTATCCCCTTTATTCAACTCGACAATTATGCTTTTTGTTGCCATTTTCTAGTCTGAGGTAACAGGGTATTTTATCAACAAATTTTTCTCATATAGCTGAGTTTTTAGCGTTTATGTAGCACATCACAGTATACAATGTCTTATACTTATATTATTCTTGACAAAAAGATCATTTGATCACTAGATCTGCGATCAGGAGAATACGTTTGTACTACCCATCACACAAACACTAGTAACTACATTATTTCTTTCAAGAATTTTATAAGTACTTCTTAAATCGTCAACTTTTAGAAGTCTCGTTTTCTAAAAGCTCCCACTTATCAAAAGTGTAATAATGTGACATATCATTCAAATAACAATAGCAATTTTACAACAATTCACATAAATTAAACATGTCACATTTTATAATGCATTTAGTCATAATCATACACCAAGTCAATTCTAAATACATTAACTAAACATATGGGGTAAACACATAAATCTAAAGTACAATACGTCTTTAGATATTTCTAAGACAATTATTGACTATTTATTTTCTCAGTCTTTTAAAGTATTGGTTCTTGTTCAGCATAAGTTTTGTTGTTCTCTTTACTGCAACAACCCTCATGGTTGATAATGTGAATATGCCTGCATCTCTAACTGCTACACGATACTGAATCATGGCATTCACATAGAATTCTGCAATTTCATTATTAGTTATACTGTTGACATAGTTCGTAACGATGTCAAATTTGATTTTATATTCTTGAGCATGGCTATTCTCATTGCATGCCATAACAGGGGAGGAAGGGTTGATCGGCCTCTTCATGAGGACTTAGGACTTAGAATGAGCACTTAGGACTTGGGTCGAAGTAGACCTCTTGAGGTTCCTCTTGACCTCCCTCAAAGTCCCAATCAGGACCCCTCTTGGATCCTCTTTAGGGTCTTCCTCAAGTTCCCTTAATGATCTTCCTCAAGATCCTTTTCAAATGGTTTCTCCTTAAAATCCTCTTCAAATTCTTATTAAGGATCCTTGTTAAGAACATGTTTATCAACATATTTAATGTACACTGGCCCTTTAGACAGTGTTTCAGTGCTTTCTAAGATTTATTGTACCATTATTTTTTAAGAAAAATGGATTTGAAATAATATGTTGAAAAATTTTCAACAAATCCTTAAGTAAGCACTGATTTCATCAAAAACAAATCCTGAATTGAATTTAAAAATAGGTAAATTATATATCAAAATGAAGCTCTTGAATTTTAGGATTTTTAGGAACAAAATGTGTCTCATTTGGATACTCCACTTGCCGTCACACTCCTCAAGAAGAAAAATTCTGAAAATTCGCAAAATAGGCTGAAGCCCACTCTCGGCGGTAGCGCATGTAAGCCACGCGCCACCTTACAGGCCTCCGTTACGTACATGCACTGGCATACTGAGTTCCATGTGCCGTCAGCTGCCCGGTGGTGTGGTCCACGTGTCCAAATACGTGCCACATGGTCCCTACTCGCCCACGTGGCATTTTTACCCTCCTTTTATTTATTTATTTTTATTATTATTCTTTTTAATTAATTTTTTCCCGTCTGGGCCCTGCTTGGCCCATACCTAATTTTTTTTATTTCCGGACTGGGCCTCTTTGGCCCAGCCCCTAAAAAAAATTTTTTTTGAAGTGGATTGGGCCTCTCTGGCCCAATCCACAAATTCATTTTTTTTAATTTAATTTTTTTGGTTGGGCTTGCGATGGCTCACTATCATCTGGGTCGAGTTAACCTACCCGGTTTTGACCCGTTCTCAACCCAGTTCGCCTTCGTCAGCCGCCACCATTACTGTTCATCCGTTTTTTGTTTTTTTATTTTTTTCAACTTTTTTAATTGAAAAAAACAATTTGAAATGGTTCAGGCAAGATTTGAACCCTCGACCTTGACGTTGCAAAACGGTCGCCTGACCACGCGGGCTGGGGCATCTTTTCCGGATTAAATAACCGAAACAAATATTTAAATAATCCGAAAAAATGTTTTTCCGCCGTGCATTATTCATCAACGATGTTACTATTCATCTAATGCGTTTTTTCGACCATATCTTCGCCATCCGGCGTCCGTTTTTCGCGTTCTAGGTGTCCATTTCATCGTTTCGAATAGATCTACATAATGGAAGTACTTTTGGAGTATAATTCTTTCTCCTTTTCTGGAAAAATGTGACGGAACTTGTAAATCATTTTTCTTCCGTAACTTCATCGTCCGGTTTTCGTTTTACGCGTTCTTGGTCTCCACGTTCTCGTCTCGAAGAGCTCTACACTATGGACGAGTTTTCTAAATCTAAAACATGTGTTTTATGAGGACCTAAATTTAGATCTGCATTTTCGGGTTCGCTTACCCGTTTTATTTTTGGTTTTCTTTGTTTCGAGACAGAGGCTATATGATTTCATACCACATTTATATAGAAAATCACAAACATGCTTGAAATCTAAATCGAAAAATGAAGAGGAATGCAAGAAATATACATACACATATATCTCAATGAACATGCTTGCGGAAATTCATAAAAAATAAGTAAAATTGCCTCAAGAACCTATAAGCTCTGATACCACTGAAGGATTTCG
>JANTPZ010003641.1:0-15133 GCA_025593235.1 Vachellia pachyceras
GTTGAAAATATTTTTTTAGTGATACTCGGTATCTTGGTTTAATTTCATCCCATCATCATCCCGAGTAAAAAAATCCCACTTAAAATTTTAAAAATGTAATAATAAATGGTAATTTAGGTTATTTATGTATTTATTTACTACAAATCCATCATTTTTTTCATTGAAGAACTAAAGGATCACACTCATCACAGTGGAGTGGATACACGAAACCGTCTAAAAGAAGACAACATAGTCATTATATGTATAGAAAGCGACAACAAATCAACTTGGGATTTAAATAAAAGCGCCACTATTTCTAACTAAGCGTTATCCTCGCTTATTTTCTGGTAACTTGGTGCCCTCAAGTAGGCATATCCTCCCTCATTAAAAGATTGTTAAAAGATTTATTTTGATCTCAAACATAAAACCTCAATCTACTTTATACTATTAACTTCATAATTTTCAGGTAAAACTGAATTTTTGACAACTAAGTTTTGTGTAAAGAGCGTTCAGTACACTAAAGTTTTAGGTGTTGCAAAAATAAGTTATAAAATTTATCAAATTCATAACAACTAACAGATTTATGTTTATTGATTTAAAATTGGAGAGAGATAACGGTTTGACCCTACATGATGACATGGCAATGATGATGTGGCCAGCTTTCTTCTTTCAGCTTTCCAAAATTTAAAGCTCCCCGGGGTCCCTCTCCCTCTTGATGGTGATGCATTCCACCGGCAATAGTTGGAGAGATCAATATCTCAGGCAACAACTAGATTTTCCCTCCTTCTTCCTTCTTCATTCACCACGATAATGCAAACTCCACCGGTAATATAATAGCAGAGTCAATACACCAGGCAACTCAAGTTTTCTCACAGGATTCCCAATCCCATCATCGCTAAATAAACCCCACATACGATCCTGATCCGCATAATCAACAATAAAAACCAAAGTTTCAGTCACGATCAGTCGCCGCCGCAAGAACCTCCGCTGACCTTGACCTCCGATTCTCTTCAAAGGCTTCCAACGACGGTGTCGCAGGGATGAAAATATAGCCCCAAAACCATCCAAATTCATCAGAAATTTTGAGTTTTAAAAATCCACTAGCTATACGAATTCAATGAGTACAAGCTAGTTTCAAAAACCATCATATATGTAACAATATTCTGAATATACAAGAATCAACAACTTGTACACAGAAAACTCTTTAAAATTACCCATTTTTCCTGACCATATTGTCGGGAGGAATAATAGCAAAACAACAATAGCAATATTCAGGGAACAAATTGTTGTTCGAGAAAGTTTGAAATGTTGAAACTATTTTATAACGAGAGCATTTTTATAAATATTGTAAAATTATTTAGACCGCATAATGATATATACCGTCTAAAAAAACATAATTATTTAGAGTGTATGCTTATAGACGAGGTCTAAAAATGATCTCCAAATCATATTTTTTAGACATCATACTACCATCTAAAATGATTCCAATTCACTAATTAGATTTAGACCCCATGCGCCCTTTATGGTATTGGCCGCCCTCACCAAAACCTTGCTCACCCTCTCCCCCTCCTCCTCTCCTGATCCTCCCCTTTGCTCTCTACTTCCTTGGCTAATTCTCTATCCTCCTCTCCAGCCCCCTCTTCATCTTCCTACACTCCAACACAATGGGCGGACCTGTATGTATGTGTTCAGCAGGTTCAACCGCACCCCTTGACTTCCAGAAATTAGATATATATTAGTACTATGTGATTTATTTTGCACCCACTCATTTACTAATTTTGAACTAACTAAATTTTTGTTTAAATTCTTCTCAAAAGATATTAAGAATAAGTCCCATTTATCTTCTCCAAAATAGTTTACACCCTTTAAACGAGGGTTCTGAGTTCGCCACTGCCCCAAAACCATTATCGGAGTGGGTGGAGGATCCGTTGCGCAGAGAAATAGACGCGACGAAGACAAACGGGATCGGGCCGGCAATGGTTCGCGAATCGGATCTTGAAGAAGGAATGCGGACTGGGCGTGCTGGGACTGGTGCCGTGCACCATAGGAGGCACTAACATGAGCGAGTGGGAACGAGGAAGAGAGTTGTACGCTCACATGGTGAGGAGAGTAATGGCGTTGGTGAGAGATGGCGGAAGCATCAGTGTGTTATTGTGGTATCAAGGCGAATCCGATACTATCACAGGAGAATCGCGAAAACATAGGTCCGAGAACTTTCCCTGGTCACGTGAGGTCCACTGGTTTCTGAACAAGTTTGTTGATGACTGCGGGATTCGCGACTCGATTCGATTCAATAGAGATGTGATTCGGGGTCGAGCGAGTGGATGGGAGGAACGCCAAGTGGGTCATTGAATCGAAGAGTCATGTAGGTCGGGACGCCTGTGGCGGTGATTCTTCATTTTAGGACATTTTTCAAGCAGTGGTTGTGTGGGTCGGGTCACTTCATAGAACCAAGAATAGCTGAAACTCCAGGTAGGGCTTGCATTGGAGTGAGAAATGGATTAATAATGAAAATTCATGGGTGAAATCAAATTCAAGGCGTCGTCTCTGACTCTCTGCAAAACAAAAAAGGAAGGTTGAGCTTTGAGTTGATGTGTTTTAGGTATTGAACAGTGGTTAGGATATCATATTCATAGCCACAATTACAGAGTATCCTTCTGAAATTCTGAAACTAGAGAGCACAGTAGGTTTGGACCATTATGTCTTCATTAACTTTTATTTCACTTTTTGGATGAAAAATTGATATTAATTCTCCATTAATAATGTAAAGTATCAGTCAAATAGGAAGAAGAAAAATTTCTAAAGTTATCACTCTCCAGTTTGCAATGGCGGAAATATTTAACAATTATAGTAATTAAAGCATATCACTATACTATAACATATTTTTTCTTTTAATTTTGCATTTCAGTTCCATCGTTAAAGGTTTAAATGGGTTAGCCTATTTTCCAGACACTCCTTACGTTGTCAATACTTATTTACTTTTATTGTGTTGATGTTGCTCATCATCACTTTTGCTTTCACTCTTTATAAGTGATGTGATCTTTAATATAAAATGCAGTTTATAATTAATTTTTTATTACAAATGAGATCCATATTAAGAACCGAATGTAGTATTATAATTCGGTATAAGGTATATACACTGCTAAAGTTCAGATTTAAATTATACTGACCCTTCATCCTTGATTCAATTTCAAAGAATACATGCATATTGCATAATTGATAAGCCAAAATTACTAAATAAACAGTATACACTTCATATGGGCTTTCTGTGGGCCCCATTTAACCTTAAAAATTGTGCAAGAGAGAAAAATAGAGTGGGAGAGAGAAATTTTAAAAGATATAGAGAGGCAAATAAAATTTTTGATTGGAAAATGTATAAATGATGCGGTGTACTAATTGCAATCAACAATTTCTCAAAAGCTGTTAATCGACCCACAATGATAGGAGGGAAGGGGAAAAGCACGAAACGCACCAATAATGTTATTATTCATATCAATAATGTAGCTCCTATATATCACTTCTATGTTTCATATGTCAATTATAATATTTAGTAAAACATGACATGATATTCATCCAATAAATCCCTTGATTTTAGGCCAAATTTTAAAAGTTAAATGGATCATATTATGTAAAATAAATAGAAATTAATCCAGCCTATATCACCTGAGGAGAGTTATATAAGGTATTTAGGAAGCTAGCTTGATTAGCCATGTAAAATTAAACAGTCTAAATGAGGAATGAGGAAATAGGAACAGCGCGTTAGAATGGACCCATAAGCAGAGATAAAGTGCTAAAATGAGAGAATATCTAATTATATTAACACTCCAACCCTTGATGTAAAACATTTTTAATAAAAATAAATTATAAAATAGATTTTATATTAATGACCAGATAAGTGTTAAACAATTGAGATGGGTTATGTATGTCTATTGGTATGTGTATTTCAAAACCAGTTACCCTACCAAGTATTTTACTTAGTAGAAAGACTTAATCTGATCTGGATTATCTATATCTAATTTGAACGGTCCAAAATTACTTTTTTAAAAGACTATAATTTTTTAAAAAAATTATTCCAATGGATATAAAATCTAAAATAAAAACAATCTCTCAACTATTGCTTTTTTAAAAAACAAATTTTTATCTAAAAACCAACATTTAAAAAATAATTCTAAACCGTTCAAATCAAATTTGATTAGCTACTGTTAACATGATGCTAAGGACCTCGTATTTCTCTTGTCCCAATACGTGTCCGTATGCTGCGGCTATGATGCGTTGTGAGTCTGTACCAAACATTTAATAGTGATAATATATATTTGACTTCTCATTTAAAAAATAACATAAGCAACCAATTTAAGGATAGAAAAAGCATAATTAATTAGCCATAGATTCCTGGATGCGTGTCTTGTTATTGGACAAGACAAAACCAAGAACAATAATTAAATTTAACATTGGGAGTGGGCTGTGACAGTGATGACTGATGACAAGTTGGGTTATAGATGCTGCTTTATTTGTTTTTTTTAATAAAGCAAGAGCTTATTAATCTTTCAATTATCATTTTCCATAATCTTACCCACGCATATGCCCCCATCCAAAATTTTAAAAAAAAACATACGACATAGTTAATCACTTGAAGGCAAAATTAACCAATTAATTAATTCTTATAATTTACATCAATAATGTGCAATTATAAATCCTTATATAAGTTAAAACATTTCAAAACGCAATCTTGTGCTTCAATTATAGTTATAGAGTTTATACGGTAGTGACCTGAGCTCAAATATCCTTACTGCATGATCATCGCCAAGTTTTGAATGGCCAAACAGTAATTATTTATGACTGACGTTTTAAAAAATATTAAACATACATTGATAGGCATGGCAAAAACTTTGGTAAAATGTCGAGTGGTTAACATGAGTACAGAAATAGTTACATAATTATGGAGTGTTACATCATCTATATTTTACCCAATGAAAATATTTCAAGTGTTCTTTATTGTGAATTCCATATCCCATAAATTTCTCCTAATTATTTTTTTCTTTTTCCATAACCATTATAATAGATATTTATTATAGAAAAAGAGAACTAATTGTCATAATTTTCCTGATACGAGATCTACAATAGATGATACTTGAAATATTTTTATTGAACAGAGTATGAATAATATAACACTCCATAAGTATGTAAGTATTTCTCTAACACGAGATTATGGGTGAATAACTCATAAATAAGTCAAATTTCTACACCTTTTACAGATATAAGACATTTTCTTATTATTTTTAAACTTAGGAAGTGAGATACAAGCAATTTTAAGTTGAACCTGCAACTTCTAATTTTATAAAAAATTTAATTTTATTTGGGGATAAGTCATTTTGATGCATGAGAAAAGAAGCAACACGGACATGCAATAAGAAACATAAGGAATACGTCATGACAATAAACATTTCGAGTCACGATCCATTTTGACCAATGAAAATGAGTTCCGATCGATCTAGCTAGTCTTTACAACTAAAATAATTTTTAACTTCAGTATATCGTCAGGGAGTGCACATGTATGCCATATATTTCCTTCACTCCTACTCACAAGTTACTTTCAATATTTTCATAAAAAAATTAAAATATAGGGTAACATAGTATCTAACACCCTCATATTATTTTTTTTATACTTTCAGTGTCATAGTTAGCCTTATTCATAGTTTATTGCACACCCTAAAAAATAAATAAAAATAAAATCAGAGTGTTGGATTTAATTCGAAAAACCACTACCAGAAAAATGTCATTTAGCGATGGAAAAATCCATCACTAAATGGTTATTTTCCATCAGAAAATTTCTATTTAGCGACGAAAAATATTAGCAACCCTCATTTTAATGACAGAAAATAGCAATTTAGCGACGAAAACATTTTTCTGATAGTAAACATCAATACTAAATGCACTAAAAAATTAACATGAAGATATTGAATGCGCCAAGAATATATGTTAGGGTAATGAATGTTACTTTACCCTAAGATATATTATCAACTCCATCATGAAATTAAAATTATTTATATTAAATACAACCTTAAAAAAATTGATGCTTTTCTACGCCGACATTAAATAGAAATAAAAACTTAATAAATGCCTTATTAAAATGACAGAATGAAATGTTAATGTTCCTTCTTGTATAAGCAGCGTTTTATGGCCTATAAATAGCATATAGTTCCGTATAAGTTAAATGTCATAACTAAAATCACCAAAATACTATACTAAGCAATGATTCAGATGGGATTGAATTTTATTCTCAGTATTAAAATGTTAAGAAATGCTGTCTCAACATGCCACTGAACCCCAAGAGAGATTAAATTGAATTGAAGTCGGGCAAAATAATAGTCCCATATACATAATAGTATTAAAAAAATAAGAGCACCATGGACCTAGCCTGTATAAATAAGTGCAATAATGGGATGAAAGGTCATACCATACCAGACTTCAACCCTAGTCCAGCCAGCATGTCCTGGCCGTCCAATCAGCAACCATGCCCAGATTGGGCGTCTTGGCAGCAGACCTCTGATAATCCTTTCTTGGCCTCTTCGTCAAGCGAGCAAGCTCACGAAGACCCTTTTCAAGATTATCTTTGCTTCGATATGATCGACAGGGAGGCAAATCAGCCGCCGGCGACTGCGAAGGAGAAGACATACATAGGGGTGAGGAAGAGGCCTTGGGGGAAATTTGCAGCAGAGATCAGAGACACCACCAGGAATGGGACCAGGGTTTGGCTGGGGACGTTCGAGAGTGCCGAGGAGGCTGCTTTGGCTTATGACCAAGCTGCATTCACCATGAGAGGCACCAACGCTGTTCTTAACTTTCCCGTTCAAAAGGTCAAGGAGTCTCTGCAGGACATCAAATATGGTTGCCGCCAAGGGTGTTCGCCCGCCTTAGCCCTCAAAGAGAGGCACTACATCCAAAGAAAACTGTCGTCAAAGGCTAAGAAAGGCAAAGCCAAACAGCAATCAGAAGAGGTGGTGGTGCTAGAGGACTTGGGTGTTGAATATCTAGAGCAGCTTCTCACCATATCCGATCAAACTACGAACTAGATATATGTATACTTCCATCAATCATACCTATTTCACAACTGTATTACTATCATTTCTATCTACATGTCCATACCCTCTTTCTTTTATTTTTCTGTTATTCTCTCTAGGTAATTATCCCCTCGGCCCGGGGGGGGGGGAGCCCATCCCAATCTATTTGTTGATGTTCGTTAAGAAATTTGACACAATCTGTTGGGAGCGAAGTGATTTTAAATCATCACAGGATATGGCAAAAGAATGTCCAACTGATCAGCAATATTTTAAATCACCTGGACCATGAATTTTCGGTTTCCAATCACAGCACCTAAAACACATCTAGATGCATCATAAACAGAATTACTTTGTAATTCGCTTTTGAAATCGTTCCATATTTCGCAGGTTTAAACCAGAAACTATTTCACCCTAGCCCCATTTTACTCGAGATGACTTCATTGCCAGTATATCTAAATGCAGTAGTGTTACTAGATAAATTTGGATTGTCTAGAGTTTTCAATTGTAAAGGTTTTGTAGAGTTTCAAAGAGCAAAAGGAGGTAAAAAAGAAGTCTGCTATATATTTTCACTTTCTCTCACTGTATCTGAACTACTCTACAAAATCTTTCTAATGAAGAACTCCTCCTTAGGATGTTTACATGTACAGCATTTGATAGCATAGGAAAAAGAATGATACCTCACCAGAATAGTAATAATTACGGAAGGTAAATTTGATGGTGATGGACTTAAGGAACTCAGCTAGCATAGTAACACTTTCAAAAACACGGGGATCAAAACGGTATTGTATAGGATTAACTAAATGTTGTGTATTAATGTCATCAGAGAAAATGACCAGTGGTTTATTTCAATATCAAGTATCAACATCACAGGCCACAACAGTTTGAGTATATATCTATCAGCTCTTGCTCTCCAGCTATCGAGGCAAGCAACTTTACTTCATTCAAATTATAAGATTCTCAACGCATTCTACTATTCTCACACACGATTAATCATAGGAACTGACAATTGATTCTAGCATGAAAAAACATCTCTTCAACTATGTTTCCAAGGTACAAGAAATCATATTCAATATTAAAATCAGACGCACAATTTTTTTTGTTTTTTATGAAAAAAAGAATCAAATATATACTATACAATTTACCAACAATGTCATTCTCAATTTTTCCCATTGCCGACGATCATAGTGACTATGAATTTTGCAAGCAACCACGCTTGGGCCAAGCGCAAATGAAGGAGAGGGAAGTTTAGAGGATATGTTTAACAGAAGATTTTCTTTAGTCATATATTAACACTCAGCTATATTCATTTAAGCATAGACTATCGAGATAATGGAAATTCAAGTTACACACACACACGCGCGCGTCTAGGCTATTAAAAACAAATAAAAAAAAGATAAGAGATGGTTTCTTTGTAATTGGTGGAAATCCATCGCATATAGAGATCTTGTATGACAGTTATAGAACTCTAAAACATGCATACCAAATGACAACAGGCATATCTAAAAATCTTATATGCTTGGACCAAATGATACGCTGCCATATTTCATCTATATGTAAAGTCCAAGCACCAATATCAAAAATTTTCATCAAGTAGTTCCATCAGGCTCACACTAGTGGAAATAAACACACAGGCATGTTTATAAAATATAAAAGAGGAATGAAGGCTGATGAAGACATTAACCTTATAATTATAAGTCGGCTAATTAGAATTCAAATGATGTAAGATTGGAAAAGACTACCTTGATCAATAGTTCAAAACATCCAAAATTGAAAAGAGTGATTAATGGTTGACAGAAGAGGGAGGGACAGCAATGATTGATCAAACAAAGAGGTTCAAACAAAATTTGAAGTGGTAAAAGACACACAATAAAAACAAAAAAATATCATAACACCAAAAGGATTATTGCAAGTATATAAGATCAAATTAAAGGATTTTTTACCTGAGTCCTTTGACGCTTTCGCGCATCCGTCAATGTCGAATACAATAGAGTTCAGCGATCAACTGAAATATTAGAATGCTTAATTATTAATCAAATATTGGTAGAAAATGGAAACGAGGGTCATCATGATGCCAGATTGGTCATTACATATGAGTTCTATAATCAATGCATTTATCTAGAGTGAAATTAAGAAACTCCGTGAAAATTAAACCTAAAGACAGAATCAACAATTAGAGAGATACAAGTTCCAATTGGAATACCGGCAAACAACGATGAAACCGTTTCATCAAAAAGTAACCTTCGCTCCTGAATAATAATGATATACTCGTAGTAATTGAAGATTAGAAAGAGAAGGAAATCTCACATTTATTAGCTCCATAACTAAATTGGTGAAACCCTCGCGCGCGTTGCCTATAATCTCTGAGAAATAACTTCGCTTGAAGGAAGATTGTCAGAGTTCGGGAATAATTCTTTGAAACGAAACAGTGAAAAACATAAATCATGGAAAGAGGGTTTTTTTTCCGTGAAACGAAGGGAAATAAATTAGGGCATATGGTACCTTTGGGATTAGAAGCGGAGGGTAAAACGGGCGAGATCAATTTTCCAAAAAAAAAAACAAAGAAATCTAAGAGGTGGGGAAATTGGAATGACTTGAATTTAAGAAATCTAAGAAGTAGGGTTATAAAATTTTAATAGAGATAGAAAAGTAAGAAAAATTAATTCAATTTTTTTATCCACATTTCTATATTTTTCAAATTAAACTAAAAAAAATCCCCACCCAATTCCCCCTCCTCTCATACCAAACGGAATCCAAAATCCAGTATAACCCTCTAATTGGATGTAGAAAAAATGAGAAAGGAAAGAAAATTGAGAATGAAAACGGGGAATGAGTTTTCCTTACTTGATGGGAGAGAGAAAAGCGGAGGGAAGGAAAAGTTAGAGAGAAAATGGGGTGTGGGTTTTACCACATTTTCTCCTCAATTTTTCTCTCCAAATGTAGAGAGAAAATGTAGATAAAACTAATTTTTTTCATATCTACAAACATGCTATTTTTTTTTCATTTTAAGTCATTAAGTTCAATATCTAAATTTTTTAAAATTGTCATTAGGGCTTGCTTTTTTAAAGTGACAACCTTTAAGATATATTTTAACAACTAATTTATATTTTAACTACTTACTAAAACCTTACAACCTTAAAAAATATGAAATATTTTTATCTGAATTATTCTGTTTTGAAATATACTAACATGAAAGCATATCTTTAATAAATAATTTGATTTTAGATTATTCAATGATATTAATGTTAATATAATTTTTTCATTATCATATTTAATTTGATATTATACTTGACATATTTTCATGATACTTCATTTATTCAACTATTTTTTAAAAAATATTTATTTAAGGATATTGTAGTCATTCAACTATTTATCCATTTTCATGCCTCTCTATTTTCTTTTGTCCATCTAAACAGATTGAGTGATAATATTTTGTCTCCACTTTTCTCTTATTTCCATTTTCCCTCCTTCCATTTATTTCCTCTCAACTTTTCTTCACATCAAACAGAGCCTAAAACTTAAAAATTCTATTATATGTGAGACAGGAGAAAAAATTAATATAAAGAAAAATAGTTAGATTAGATTCTTTATATCAATTATATCAAGTTTTCTATTCATATGTAACAATATGTCCTATTTCTGAAATATTACCATTTAACTACAATGGATCATCTCTGTACCAATATGGGTTGGACTAAAATCACAACAATAAAAGGGGAAAAAAATCGGCCCCTGTTCACCAAAAATACATCACAGCCCTAAGAGTTTTGTGTTATTTCCTAAGGGCGTGAGAGGAGAAGGAATTTAATGAATGGAGGGGTTGGGACCTTGTTCATTTTCCTAAAATCTGCTTGCAACCCTCCTCCATTCCCCTCATATAATGAATCCCTAATTTGTTTTGGGTCCCACCTATTTTCCTTTTGACTAGCTAAAAAAATAATTATTCTTTAATTAATTAATCGATTGGCCTATGGAAAATATCATTTGAATTTTCGATATAATTACATATTTACATCAGTTTCTTTATTTCATATCTGGGCCCCGGGGGGGGGAGTTAGATGGATGAATGGCTTAATTAGAATATGAGCTTGACTTCACTAAGTTGGAAAATAAACATGCAAGGTTGTAGCATTGCTCTTACATACGAGTTTGAGTAATGAATGGGTTAGAGTTAGACAAAAGCATACAAGTTAAACAGGTTTGAAGTTGAATATATATATATATATATATATATGCGCACAAACGCAATTTTCAGTTCAAAAAAGTAAAGTATAGGCTTAGCGCTGATTATTTATAAGACCATCACAACACAATATTCAATACTACGTCTAAAATTTGACGCTGGCAGAAAATAAAGAGAAAAATGATGAGGCCTCTAGTGGTAATTCATAGCTACTATAATAATATCACAAGACATGTATTAATTTAATCACGCGTACATGGATTTTGAGCAACAAATCAAGCAAAGGAGAGCCAAGGCAGCAAGATGGCATCAGAAAAAACTCACTCCGGCTGTAAATATAAGAGCCGAATGCTAGGTTTGTTTTGAGAGGAATATTTACATACTCCCGGAATGTCATATCAAAATATTTTAAGTATATTCTATTATAGATCCCATACATCATAAATTTCTCCTAAATGTTTCACTTTCTCCATAACACTTTATAATGGATATTTGTGGAATCCATGATAGAAGATACTTAAAATATTTTTATTGAGTAGAGTATGAATGACATGACTCCGTAAATATGTAAGTATTTCTCTTGTTTTGATCATGAATATGGTATTTGAATTCATATAGTCTCTCAAATTTTTGTTTTCCCCCTAGATCATCCCTATTAATTGCAACATTAAGAGGTTTCTCATCAGGATTAAGAAAGTTCCTATATATGCACATGATTAAAATTGTATTTTTATATGAAAATCAATTACAAATAATGTAATGATCAGATGTAGATGTATGTAATGATCAAGTAATGTTCTTTCCATACCTTCGTATGTCGTCCAGACATCTCTCTCCGTCGCTAGTTAGCCACTTGAAATGAAATGCCTCGCTGATCTGCGAAAGTGTGAAGAAAGAAAACGAAGCAGAGGAATTTAGCAGATCAGGAAGGAGACAAGAATCCGCATAGAATTTAATTATAACAGATGAATGAAGGGAAGGAAGAACAGCGGGAGGATTTGAAGTGAAACATATAATCAGAAGAAGAAGAAGGATGGGAGTAGCAGGTGGGCATAAATGAGAATTAAAAGTACCTCTACGTCTCCATTGATTGTTGCATTTAAGCTATGGGAAGTGAAAAATACCGGAGCAAACTATATATGACTCTTACTTTATATATCCAAGTGCGTGAAATGATCAAACACAGTGATAGTGCATGAATGAGTTTTGGGTGTTTTGGAAGCCGACCGACCTCGTGTTTTGGTATTCGACGCCGCCTGTCATTTAATTATTTGTCCTCTTAGCCTCCAAGCTTGTCGATCCCTGTACCATGTATCCAGCTTTCGATATAACCGCTCTTGAATTTATTAGGGAATAACGAGGACATCAATTTTATTGTTTTCTTCACTTTCTATAGTGGGAAGGAAGAAAAGGGAGAATTTGATGTTGGGATACTAAACCAAAGTTAGTGCGTTTCTTATTAACTGGTCACAAGTTGGGTGCCAAATTAAATGATGACCCGATTCATCCTCAGCCGCCACATGTATACACACGAAATTATTTTTTATTGTGTTTTTAACACATGTTCATTGTACGTTTGAAGCCTCTGCCATTTCACTGCCTGTGCCATGGCTGCTTTCGTCCAAATCGATATTGCACTACCTCGGATTGCAGAGTTGAATTGGCAATGCATATGTTGTATAGCTAGTCAAATCAATCCTTTCAATACTTGGTATAAGATCTTGCTCGTGGTGTGACCGAGTGTAGGTAGTAATTAAGGATTCTTCGGTTTCACAACATGTGTTTGTTTGGAAAAGTTTATTTACTTCCCAAAAATATGTTCAATAGTTTTTTGCGCAAAATGAGATAATCTCCTCCACATATTTACTTCGAATTGTGCAAAAAGTGCTTCTCTCCCACGTTCCCAAACGAACACCATATCTAGCCCCCGAGAAGAGTTTAAAAAAAATAGCTATTAATAGTTTGATGGGTCTAAAGGAATGAAAGCATGGACTTTTAGGGAGTGTTTGTCAAATGTTGGAAATTTAATACACGAGTGTCAAAGAAAGAGTCTTTTTAAATATTATTGGAATATTCCTATATTACAAAATACGAGTTGGGTTTATCAGCATATTTCCTGCAGAATAGTTAATACAACAAAGGCTTTTACAAAGTGATAATTTGAATTTATCTTTGTATGCATTCAAAGAGAAAAACAATGAGTTTGATATATATTGTTATATGTAAAAATTGTATGTCCAAATGAAAGATGGGAAGGGTGCTTATAAAGTATGAAGAGATGTCTTAAATTAATACCTTTTGAAGCAATATCTCTTCAATTAAAAATTACAATCACGCTACTTTAATAAAAAGTCACAATCATAATGATTTTTACATATAGAGTTATATCTTTATGGTTTGTAGGTATATATAACCTTAAAATTATAACTCCATATGCAACCCTTCAAATAAGCCCGTTAATTTATAATAATAAAACCTTTCAAATAAACCCGTTATTTTATAAAGAAATAACGTCTGAAAAATTGCATCCCTTCATTTTAAAAATGTTTCAAAATTAAATGCAGAGCACTAGTTAAGATTTAATATACTGATCATATTTTATTTACAAGACACTTCCAAATGTGTTGAAATATACTCATTATTATGACACACCCTCCAAATTTCTCCTATGTCTAAGTTTATTTCGTATTTTATACATAAAAGCGATTCACCACGTATACCCCCTTGGTATTGGTTATGTGGTAATTAATCATGAACAGGAAAATATTATTAATCTAATTATTAATTATTTGTGCGTCAACAGAATCTACAGACGTCTTGAAACAGTGTGAGAATATAATAAGCGAATATGCTTCTTCCTTCATCCATTAACTGTGAATATTATAGTTAGTGATCATTTTCGTTTACTTTTAATTGATGACGTCCGTTAACTGTTGCTTTATTAATAATTATTTCAAAGGATTGGATTGTGGTCCAAAATGTCGAGATAAAGTAGACCCCCCACCAAATTCAAACGGACCTTTTGTGTGGCTCGGGTTTGGTTTTCATCAAGATCTTAATACACAATTTTGTAATCAATTTTGGATGATGTAATTTTTTTATTTGTGGTTCATTGAATCTGATAATTGTCACAAATCAAGAATTTTAATTTACTTTCCTATATTTTTTATTTGTGAGTTTTATTTATCCACGCCTAATTTATGTGGGTTAGGTCAGTGCAAACATAAGCACGTGAGGAGCAGATCAATTCTAATTAAATAAGCTCATTTTTTAATGGTTATGTTCCACAACTATACTATATAAAAATTACCTAGATATCTCAAGTAACAGAATTAACAACAAAATGGTCCCAAAAATTCACAAAATTACCACAAAGTTTCAGGAGTAACTGCTGAGGTTGTTAATGAAGGTTAGTAAGGTTGTTAATGACAACCTCAGTAGCTACTCCTGGGATCTTATGGTTATTTTGTGAATCTTTGGAACCATTTTGTGGTTACTTCTGTTGCTTGGAACCTCTAAGTAATTTTTCAATTACTCTCCATTCTTTATCTCCGACTAGATATTTGTCTATGATGCTCTTGTGTATAAAATAAACTTTATGTTCAAAAAGCACAATCTTTTTCTTTTGATAAATTATCAAACCTAATAAAATCTCTATAGCACTATATTCTCCTCGCAAACTAAAAATAAAAATAGTAGGAACTTGTTGAAACTGAAGAAAGATTATAATATGTTATCCATTGAGGCGATTATATAACCAGTATCCACTTCCTAGAGTATTTTTCTATCAACACGTAACATATCAAATTAATTTTTCGACACTGTAGGTTAAAATAATTTTTAGCATGGTTTTATCTTTGAAGTATTTTTTTTTAAAGAATCGAACACTCTAAATACTGATTGTTATTAAAAAAAA
>JANTPZ010003642.1:0-16411 GCA_025593235.1 Vachellia pachyceras
CCCTTTTATGCTCATTTGTATAATAGAAAATTGATTAGAAAAAAAAAGGTCTGTTTATTGATTTTGGAATAGACAATTAGACATTACTGTTTTTTTAAAGGAGAGAGAGAAAATTGAAAACAAGAACAATAGAACTTGGTAACATGTGCAAACTAAGTTATATGGTACTTCGATATTTAATGCTTTTCTAATTATGTATGATAGTCAAATAAGACTGAGTACTCAATTTAGTTCCCAAGAGATTAGGTTCCTAGTCCCAACATTTTATTCCCTTTGAAGAGGCAAGCTTAAAACTCAACATGGGGTAAAAAAGGAGCACTTTGACTTGATTGCAAGGCCTATTCAAGTTACGCAATTGGATTTCTGTTAGAAATCAAGAAAACAACATTGCCTGGTTTGAAACTAGAGGAACCAGAATGAAACTTGTAAGAAATCTGAGGAACCAAGAGCAGCATGTTCAAGTCTTGAAATTATTTAGCAAGCAACCTCTATCTTTATTATATTTCACTGTTGCTAATTACAACTCTGCATTTGCTGGTGATCCAGTCCACATGGCATATTTCATCTGTCTGATCCTGGTGGTGTGTCAGTAATTCGCAACTGTCAGCAACGTGGATTTCATCCACATGAGGAGCCTTCTGATGGAAGCCCGATTTACGAGCATTGCTCTCATGTCTTTATGAATGCTAACCTCAAGTTTGATGTTGTTGACCTTCGATAGAGACGATTTAGCCAGGATTGCAGGCTTGCGGAAGAATATCTTTCCAGAGTTAAAACGAGCATCATGTTTTCTTATCTGATAGTCATCTTGAAAATTGAACTTCATGCTGATTCTTTTGTATTTAGTGAATGAGCTAGAGAAAGATAATGGCCCACCTCGAGATTTTGTATTATACCAGGGAAATTGCACGAGATTGTATCATAAAAGAAAGATGATTGTGTAAATAGTGGTATTAATTTAGAGGTGAAGAAACGAGGAACAGGACAACTGTTATTACGCAAGATGGCCCAATGAATTGGATGGGTGCCATCGGATACAGGCTAATACTAAGGTGAATCCATGTATAGACATGTTCATGGCCATTAGTTCGCTCTTTCTTTTCGTTTCTTTAATTTTTTTTTGGTGTTTGGTGGTTCACTGATTTTAACATAAGGAACAAGCAGTGAAGCTTAAGTGTTGATGGTTCATTGTTCATTTATTTGTGATTCTTCATTGTGGTGTTTAACATGGAGTCATGTGCAATCCCTAAATCCCTGTAATACATGTTATCCACTTGGCATTCGTGTTTCCCTGCTGCAATGAGGACATGCTTGTGACTTTAGTGGAGACAGACTCATCAATTAATTAGTATTTTATTTTTTCATGCGTGATTGAGAGGCCGCCACGAAAGTAGCAAGTCTTGTCATTTTAAAGCATATGAACTCCAAGAACAAAGTAGAAATCCAATATTGGCCCATTGGTTTAATTGTTGTACAGAACCATTCACGCACGTAACTCCCTCCACGTGAATGGAAATTTGAGAGGCGTGTCGTCTTATGAGCCACAGCCAGTGAACAAACCCAGTGAAACACAAACATGCATTACAGTTTCATTTTTACAGGAAGACCCCCCTAAGGCCTACTGATGCGAACAGATAAAATTAAAAAGGGAGGCCACTCACTTTATATTTTGTTTGATTAATAATTGGTTTGCGGCATACATGGGGCACCAAAAGAGTAATACATACAGAGTACAGGCCACAAAAACTGGTTGCTCATTTAATACCTTTTTCGTCCAATGCATTGTTCACACTTCTAGCCTCTTTTTTTTTTAATTCTTCCGACTCGAGTGTTTTCAGGAGGAACCGGTAAATGTAGTGGCCTAGTCACGTCACTCCCTCTATGTAATGTACGAGGCCCTCGATACGTGTCCATCATACACGTGACCCTATTCATTATCTACGTACCCACAATGAAGTGGCAATGACGTTGACTTATTATCAACCTTTATATATATATCACTTGTCCTTTCCTCTAAACGGTTCCTTCGACATCTCCCATGAAAGCAAATACCATTATTGTTAATTAATTAATATTATACCCATCGTGAGTTCAACTGAAGAAGGGATTGAGCCAGCACTCTCATCTAAAAAGGAGAGGGTTTGATCCCAGGGAATATCACTTTGTTGTGGCTCCAATCGCGACGCTTGGGAGGCATCTTCGCACTTAGTGAAGTTGTATTGACCTACCTGTGTGGCCAAATCTGAAAGGGCTTGCTTGGCTTGTTCCCATACCCACAGGGACAGACCCAAGTGGATCATGAGTTAGGTCCCCTACCCTTAAATCGTGGGTGAGCCCAACCCTTTTCCTGAAATTTGATTACCTAGAATAATTAATCAACATTATAACTTTATAATATGGACATGTAATTACTATATTTCTTATGCTCTGACCTGATTGAGTACACAACTCAACAACAACCACTTTTTCTATAGCAATTAAGCAGTGACGGACACAAAAATTTTAGAATGTAAAGGCAACATTCACAGATATATGAATGTATGCATGCTTTAGAACTTTGGCAAAAAAAAAAAAGTATGCATTAGAACTAATACTGTGAAAAATATTATGATCATGGATATACATCACACGTATAAAATTAAACAACAATGATAATCACGCCTTACCGTATTAGGTGTGGTTAATTATATGGATAACGCGATATCTAAACCAAATCCTTAGCTAGATTATTAACAAAAAAATCTCTTTTTATAACATTATTAAGTGTGTGTTTTTATCTTTCTTCACCTCTTTCTTGTTGCATATAAAATTAAGCAAAATGAATTTTTTAGCTGCTAAGAGTTACAATGTAGGTGTATGCCTCCAATAATGAATTTAATTTTATAGAAGCTCAACATAAAATTGTCTAAGGGCTTGTTTGGAACCTAGGTTACAAAACCTCAGTTTGAAATCTAGGTTTTCTCTTTCCTACTTTCTCATCTTCTCTCTTTTCTACCCACTTTTTTGCCTCAGAATCCGTAAAAGCTATAACTTCTCAAACATAAATCACTTTTCAAAACCTAGATTTTACCTCAGAATCTGTGAAACCTAGGTTTCAAACCTCGTTCCCAAACAAGCCCTAAATATATAGATGCATCCAAAATGCGTTAGGACACATTTGGTATGATGGAATTAGATGCATGGATATGGAAATGGAATTGATTTCCATCACCATGTTTGTTTAGTACCTAGAAATGGAGATGAAATTGACTTCCATGTGGAAACCAATTCAACCAAAAGTATTGGAATTGATTTTCATGGGTCACATCATGAAAATGTAACAAACTCTATGGAATTGCCATTTTACCCTTCCCATTTTTTCATCTTCATCCACAAACTCACGGCAACACAGCGACGACGAGCACATCTCCACCATGAGCAGTCCACCACAGGCATCATCTCAATGGCCAACTCCAACATGAGCAGTTCACCGTCAACAACATCCTAGAGCCACACTGATGACCCTATTTATCACAAATACCCATCTCCACAATTTTTTCATCTTGATTTCCATGCATCACGATACCCATTCATCAATGAACACCTCTGATCACTGTGCTTGTTAATGAGCACCTCTAGATACCCATTCACAATATCTTCGAGATACCAATTTGCGATAGTGACAGATATGCAAGATATACCCCTTGCAACGACGACATATCCCCACTTTGACCTCATCTTTGACTCCGACATCAAGACCTACAATTGGGGGTCTGAGGTTTGGTGGGTGGTCGGTCGGATGAGCAGGGGGTCATCGGAGGTCTTGTGGGTGGTCAGTCAACATATGAGCAAATTTTTTTCCAATGGGGTCTGAGGTTTGCAATGGAGGAGGATGGAGGGAGCAAATATTTTTCTTTTAATAATAAGATCATTTTGATCCTTTTACATAAAAATTAAGATTCATTTCCAAAACATATCAAACGTACTTTTAAACTTCATATCCATATCCATTTTCATTTCTGTCAAAATCAATTATGCGTATCAAAGAGGTCACTAGAGTGAACCATGATAGCTACACACACACATATATCTCAAATGAAAGGAACACGCACGCAAGTTGTTAGAGAAAAGTGGTTTCACCATTTTAAGCTAATTTAAAATTAAAAATTGAAATTGAGAAGTGACTGCGATAGAACATATCAGTGAAAAAATTTGATATCATGATATGATTTTTTTTGCTTCTATATCTATTTTATAACACCGTGGGAAGAAGGAAAGCAGTGATTATTGCAATGGAAGGTGACACCAGGGCCACGTGGCTCGATATACTTGTAGTCAAAAAAATGGGGAACGAATTAATGCGATGGCCCCCGAAATAAAGGTTATTTAATGAAATCGATGGCCAAAAAAGAAGAAGAGGAAGATGCATACATACATGCATGAAACGAAATCTGCTTAAACAGGTTCCATTCTGACTTAATTCCAAGGAAAAAAAATCATAAATCAAGCTTTTTGAAATTCATTAAATAATAAGTCGATTAATGTTTTTGGAATTGCCATTTTATGATTAAATTTTGATAATAATTTCTTTTTCAAAACAATACTTCCACTCTTCCCGGAAAACACTGTATTGGCTTGTGCTTGGTATCTCCTCCAAAAATGGCTTGCTCTGTACTTAATCAAGATTGCCTTGAGCACAACGTTTCTTTTTCGTAGATAAAAGAATTGTGCCCAGATCTTGTTAACCAAAACCAAGTTACAATTTGATTGAAAAATGTCACCGCAAATATTAAAAACAAGGGAATGAAATTGTGTGGAAATTAATAAATTACAGAGAGAAATGAAGCACGTGAAAAATAATAAACTAAATATGAAATAATCGCCAACATCGTTGGCATTTTAATATATAACTTAAAAAATAAAACTTTGCCTAGCTACTGCCAAATCCATATTTCATGTTGGAAAATATTCTTTTTACAATTCCCAAAAGATCTTCGCTACAATTTTTAAAAGATAACAGCTAGCATATCAGAAATTAAAAAAAAGAGCAAATTTTTTTTTTAAAAAAAATTCTTTCAATTACTAGTTACAGACGGCTAGCTTTGCTATTTTCAGATAATTTAATAAATGAATATTGCACTTTTATGAATAAATAGTATCACTTGTTTACATGATGGATTTAAGAAAATATCACATCAAATGTTTATAAAGGATAATTATGTGATGCATCTGTTTTTGGTTAAGTGGCAGATGCACAACGTTGAAATATCACCCGTTTTTCATTTTTAAAGAAATTAAACAAACCTGCAGTACGTATTCCTAGCTTGGAGCCTCATCAAGACTTTCAGGACCTCAGTCAAATATTTGTTGAACTTAATTAATACTTAAGATGATTTTAGGGGGAAAACGCATCTTATTCCTTGGAATTTCATCCAAATTTTAAGTTTGATCCATATAGTCTTGCTATAGGTGTCCAGAAACTCAGTAATCCCTGTCCAAATAAACTCTATTATAAAATTGGATCAACTTATCAGATCAGTTGGTTGGATTCGACCGACCAGGTTGTAAACCAAGTACTTAATTTGATCACTTGGTCTATATAACATGGATCAATTGAAGCTAAATCAACAATTAAACTAGTCAAAGAAATCACATATGTCGAACTCAACTAGCTACTCTTAGACTTGCTTGCAGATTGGAGCTAGAGGGATAAATATTTTCACTGTACAGTTTAAAGACACGTTTATGATTACTCATTTGATTCTAATTAACTATGGATCACCTTTTATAGGTTGTGTTTTTCTGTCCTATGAGTCACCCTACATAGTTTTAGAGAGTTAATAATTGTATTTCTTCCTTATATTCCGCTATACATTTAATATTTTTTAAGAAATTAATTAATTTTGCCGTGAAGCAAAAGTTATTGCTTTCATTTTCCCTTCAGAAAGTAAATATCAGTAAGTATTTCCCCCAATTATCTAGCGTTTGGTCGGGTCAATCTAATAAATACAATACGACCCTCCCTCCCTCTACATACATACATGCATGCATCCATATATGCATGCATGCAGGCATTCTAAAACGTAGGGAGAGAACAGTCAAATGATTTCTCAAAGAAAAAATAAATGGGTGATGTGTGGGAATATATGAAAGTTGTTGTCGGCAATCAGTTCACCACTTGGTCTTTGTAAACAAGTCCACTGTATCATTCTTTTTCATATACATAAACATCACACGTTCATGATATTTTTTCCAGCTATACGGTTTTTAAATATTATTAGTTAATTAGCACTATTGGAATAAATTAGAGAGGTGATGTTAGATGGGAGAATTAAAATTGTATTTAATAAAGATGAATTGCAGAGGGGACATGAAAAAGAGGGGACATGAAAAGTTAATTCCCTTTGTACCTCACATACTTCCAAATTAAGCTGTCATTGTTGCCTATATGGTTTTTTTCGTCTGCACGCTGTCACACAGTGATACTATACATACGTATGTATGAATATATACCAGGCCAGTAAAAAAAAATCACACTGATATTAAGAATGAAGATATATATATATGTATGTATACAAACATATATTTAAACTCATACCTATATATCCTACAGAGAAAAGAAAAGGGGAAACAGAGAGAAGCATTTGTGTCCGCAAGTTTTTGCAGGTTTGGTCGTTATCCCCTTCATTGATGGCTGTTGTTTTATTGGTATTTTCTTGTCTATGAATGATCGTCTTATCTGATTCAACAATAAATATCCCCTTACCTGCCCTCCGGGTTTTATATGGCAAGTTTCAGCTCGTGTTTAGGTTAGTTTAGGTTTATCTCTACCAGCTTCTCGATCACTTTCCTGTCCTCACTGGTTTTTATTTTTTTTATCAGTTCTTAAGAGAGATACACAGCAAGTCTATGAAGTTTATCACTGAACTTGAAAACGTCACATATATCTCCATTAAATCCAACACTTAAGTGAATAACCCTGTGTGTGTTCAAAATCAATACAACTAAGACACACAAAGGTTGGGGATCGGTGGAAGGGGTTAATGATTCACAACATGATAAGCCAAATTTTGAAAATGATGCCCAATAGAAGAGACGCTCATATTTAATTGGTATCTCAGTGTGCCTCAAGACCGGTTTCAACAAAAATATATATGTACTTCTTTAAAAAGAATTGATACAAATAGAGACTAGATCAGATGATCAAATATGACTAGCTTCAACAAAAATACATACAAAGCAACCATGAGTCGGAACAAAACTCTTCTCACATACTTATCTGAAACTCCGTAAAATCATTTAAAACAAGCTAATCAAAACACTCACATTTGAATAAATAAATGGTCAACTTTGCAACCTTGCAACACATAATTTTCACAGAACAAAATTCAGACCGGTGGAAATCGGTGAATCAATCCTTATTCCGATTGACCTATCCAACCCAGTTAAACCAGGGTTAACTAGTTTTTTTAGAAAAAACTTAAAAGCTAGAAACACAAAAAAAATATGGAATTAGAGTGAGAAGATGTAGTTCATTAATTTTTTTTTAAAAATATGGTAATTAACAAAACTTGCCTTTAATTCTTTATCTTTTACTTAAACAAATTTACTTATAAGTAAATAAAATAAAATAAATTCATTTTATTCCAATTATTTTTATCATTGATATTTAATTAAACTACAAATTTAAAATATGGGTAAAATAAAATAATATTTTAGGCTTTATCTATTAATTTTATAAAATAAAATATATTATACTAAATTTTATTATTTTAATATAGTTGGTCTAACTTCAGGTTGATCCTGATCTGACCCACTAACCCTTGAATCAATGTCTCATCCGATTCAATACCCGGTTCCGTTTTTTTTAACCTTAATTCTTCATTATTTTGAATATTCTGCTGTATCCTAAGGGAGAGAAATATAATCATTACAATGTTGTATATATATACTGATTTATTTATTGTCGAGAATTTATACCATTATATCTTTATTTAATTTGCCAGGCTATTATCAGCTGAAAGTATAAAGAAAAATATGAAACATGCAGACAGGCAAAGAGAGATACTGTAGGGATAGACAAAAGAAAGAGGAATAAATAATGCAATGGAACATATATATATATATATATATGTATGCGTCGCTTTGTGAAAACGAATATATATACTATTTATCGATCCTTAATGTAAGAGTTAATTGACTTTTATTAAAAGTTAAACATATTATTTAAAAATATTTATTTTATATATAATTAATTTATAATTAGTTTATAAGTTAGATAAATTAATTTAGAAATTAAAAAATATATTTTAATTTCTTAATCTCCTTAACAAAAATCAACTAACTTCATCCAAGGATCGGAGGTAGTTACGCAATATATATTCAGTAGCGTGACAAAGTATGACGCACATGCAGATGAAACAATGAAAGACAAAGCTTGTAAATTCGCTGTACTCTCTGCAGGATTTTAATGAGGATGGTGATATAAGTTGATCGACCATGTGGTGGCAAAAACAGCACTAAGACGTAGTGACGTACCGGTAAAAAGGTGCTGTACTTTAACCTTAAAACCCTACTCTTTTCCTGACAGAATAACAGAGTAAGGTTTCTATTTTAACCCACCATCGTCCCCAGGGTTTAATAAAAGTAGCTAGCTTTTGGCTTCTTTTTCTCACAACCAATAATACTGTCCTTGTCAGGGACTATATATAGTGCTACAGTGTACAGAAGGAGCAGCCCCATACATGCAAAGGCGTTTTAATTCATGAATAGGATTTGGAACATCACCAGCTGCTAGCTCCACAACTACCTCGAACGTCTCCTACCACTAACTTCAAATCTCTTCAAAAATGTCTGCACTTGTTGAAGATCCCATAATAAGATCCAAGAAAGCATCCACCGGGAGAGCTCCTTGCTGCGACAAGGTTGGCCTCAAGAAAGGACGATGGACTTCTGAGGAAGACAAGATCTTGACCGACTATATCCAGCACCACGGCGAAGGCTCCTGGAGATCCTTGCCCAAAAATGCAGGTATATAACACACACGTGTCTCATAATCATCATCAAAATCTAGGCTTTCGTGTCATCAGTTCAAATCAGGTTAAAATGTGACAGATTTACATATATATGTTTGAAGGGTTATTGAGGTGTGGCAAGAGTTGCAGACTGAGATGGATCAACTATTTGAGAGAAGATGTCAAGAGAGGCAACATTACCCCTCAGGAAGAGGCCATTATTGTGAAGCTTCATGGTGCCATCGGCAATAGGTGAGAGATTCTTGCTTATAACTAGTAATAAGAATAATAATCACATTTATGGAGATCAACAACCCCAGCAGTACATATGAGAATGTCTGAAAAGTTTCCGTAGCTTGGTGGGGTTGATTTGATTCATCTCCTTCTTCTCTGACCATATAACCCACTCAAAAATTCCCCATATACACACGCGCGTACCTAATTAAGGACTTTTAACATACTACTTTTAGTAACGATGAGAATGTGATATATAATGCAGAACTTTCCTCATCAAGTAAGTTTAATGATGATGATTCTATTTTCAAAATGAAAACATATATACTCGTTTCACTGTTAATTTTCTCATCTCCATATATATATATATATAACTGTTAATTTTTATCAAGTTAATTTCTTAGCAATATGATTAAAAACTACAAGAGCAAAAGATATCATCCAGCAATTACAATTAAACTTACCTCATTAATGAAAAAGCCAACCATGAACAATGTATGTGATTATCTGAATATATGGTTATCCATGAACAATGTATGTGATTATATGAATATATGGTTAATCTCTGTAAATTCCACAGTTATATAGTGCCACTCAGTTGATACTTATATATATAGGCTAAAGTATACTTTTAGTCCTTTATATTTGTATCAGGTTTCATTTTAGTCCTTTAAGTTTAAAAAGTACCTTTCAGTCCCTCAAACTTGACGCCGTTAGTTTCTCTTAACGGAAATTGCTGACTCATCAAATTTACTTGATGACTGTGCAATAAAACGATGGTAAAGCATAACATTTTAATTTTAATAATATAATAAATTTGATATTTTAAATTGTATAAAATAAAAAAAGATTTAAAACAACAGCGTTAAGTTTGATGAGTCAGCAATTTCCGTTAAGAGAGATTAACGACGTTAAGTTTGAGGGACTGAAAGTGTACTTTTAAAACTTAAAGGACTAAAATGAAACCTAACGTAAACATAAATGACTAAAAGTATACTTTAGCCTCTATATATATATATAAGTAAAGCCCTAATAATTGCTATTGCCAATTGAGGGTGAGCTAGCCATAGCTTGGGTTAGTCTCCCAAGCATGGGATATACATTTTCTTACCGCAAGTCTAATGAAAATCATATAATACCTGCGGTCCTTAGATAAGAGATAGTTAGAGAGTTTAATTTTATCTAAAATATATTATCTTAATATATTTTTGTCTTTCATGTTTATTGTTTTTTTTTTCTGAATTGATACATCTAACTTATAAATTAACAAACAGTTAGCTAATATTACACATGGATATTTTAGGGAGATCATACCACATTTGTTATAGTTAACTAATTTACTTTATTTTTTAATCTACTTAAATTAGTTAAGGGGCTCTTATATTGAATATCAGGTATATCTTTTTCATTTTATCATCAATTTCCTTACCTCAATAGAAAAATATAGGTGAAACGGATACCAAAGTATAATATTCCCTTTAACTCTTAATATAAAAGCTATATGATTAATTTAAAGGGATTAAAAAATTAATTATATTAATTATTTGTAACAAATAGATTTAGTTTTTGTAAAATATTATACTTCATTATGACTATTATTGGATGAAAACCCTTACATGTGTGCATAAACCAAAATGATAATTTAGTAACAAAATTATAAATTTAAAAAACATAGTGAATTAATATCTTATATTTATAACTAAACCAAATCTCTCAATTAGCTTTTATTTTAAGTACCGGAGAGGTATTATAAATGAGCATCTCAAAGGAATATGGACACTCTTAATTTAATTAATAAATTTATAATACATATTTGAAGATAAATAAAAAATAAATGAACAAAAATAAGTAAATTGCATACTTTAACCCACTCTCCTCTCATACACACTTAAAAAAATTCACAATGTGATATTATTTAAAATAATATTTCTTCTTTAGCAAGATACAAAAGTAAAAAATGATAATAAAGAATGATTTGATTTGGATAGAGTATCATATAAAATCATATAAAGATTCATGCAAAGTTGTCCCATATAATACCTATCCTACCAACTTTAGGGAGTGAGAGGGCCCTGACATAAATACGTTCTTGGTCCAGCAGAGACGTACCTTATTTAATTTCATCTTTTTGTTGTTGTTGTTGTGCCACCCTTTAGTTTTAAAATGTTTACATTATGTTTTTATTAAGGAATCAATTACTAAAATTATGATTAGTTTTGGATAAATTATATATTGTTACTAAACATTACTGTATCAATAAATTAAAGTATTATCGTCACATTAGTATCATGTCGTCTCATAAGATTTAAATTAAATACTGATTTATTAAAAAAATTACATAGACTTAGACCTAATAAATTAGCCACAGTTTTAAAGATAGAAAACTCTATGTTCCATAATTTAATTCTTCCATATTGAACATAAATAATTTAACTTTCAGCGCAAAAATTTCAAAATAATAAAGTTTAAATCTTATCTTTTATAATTGGCAAAAAAAAAATCTTATCTTTTATAATATGCAGTGAAGCATCTATATTTTGTTCTTTAAAAAAGAGACAAGTAGAGAATCACCCCACATAAATGACACCAGCTATATTCTAAATAAATAACTAGTCCTTATTTTTTTGGCCGAAGAAACTAGTTCGCCGTTATCCTCCATGACCTATTTTATCATAATTATAATTCACGACGAATTTTGTTTGTTTGTTTTGTTTTGTTCTTATGAATTGTGGCCTGGTTAATTTCTGCAGGTGGTCTGTAATAGCGAGGCATCTACCAGGAAGAACAGATAATGAGATAAAGAATTATTGGAACTCTCATTTGCGAAGAAAAATTTACTGCTTCATGAAACCCTCCAACGCCAACGACACTCTCCCACCAATCGACATTGCTGCTCTTAACGCTGCTGCTTCATCCAAACGAGGAAGAGCTGGTCGATGCAGATCAACTCAAGCTCCCATGCAAGAGGAGGACAAGAACAATACCGCTTCAAACCAATGCTCCCAATCAGATAAGAATGCTCATGATCTGTTTGACAAAATGAATCACAGAAAAGGAAACCCAGACGAAGTAGTTGAGGTAAATTCAATGATGGGTTCTAGAACTTGGAGCGAGAATCACCAAGAAGAGACTGTTGATGTAGTTGGTTGGGATGCATATTGTGAGATGAGTGGTGATGATGCAAAAAATGCAAAAGCAGCATTAATTTACCCCAACATGGATGGAGAAGCAGGTGAGGCCTTGGGGCCATTTCAATGGCTAGATGATGAAATGGTGAAACTTAATTGCATGTTTGAAAGTGGGATGCTTGTGAACCAAACCAGCAGTGGAAATAACAGTATGGGAACAGAATATGGCTATGGAGTGGTGGATGGTAATAATAAGGAGATGAATAAAAGTGGTGTTTGGAGCTCATCAGTTTCAAATTATACAGAGCTTGGGGAGTTTTATAGGAATAATAATAGCACCTGTTCGTCATCAGGGACTAATTCGGTTTATGATTATAAGTGGGTTGATTGGGATATTTCAGGTAGTTCCCAATCCCATAATAATCAATGGAACGTGCAGTACTCTGAAGATGAAAGCCAGATGATGATGAATTGTTTGTGGGATGCCACAGCAAATGGTGAAGTAAATAATTACTTCCAATGAGTTGCATATATGAGAGGGAATTCAATCAAGTCTTTTAAATATTCTCTATATAAATATATATATATATAGCATTCTGGTTTTCTTTTTCTTCCTGCTTCATGGGATCTGGTAGCAGCTGCAGTTTCTCATCAGTTGATCCTTCAGAGAGAGAGACAAAAAACCTTAGGGCATATATTAATTGTAAGGGAAAAGCATATTTCAATGTATTTACCAGGTACTATATATATATTAGTTATTTCTTTTATCTGATGATAAAATTGCTAGGATTTTACAAGAGTAATTTCTTCTTGGCCGCTTATGATCGATCCCAGCGATGGTTCATATGCATTATAACCTTTATTTATATTTATTTAAAGTTCTTCACACATTTAATTCATTATATTAATGCGTGTTTATGTACGAAAGCTACCTTAATCTTCTCATGACTCATATGGGGCCTCTCATTTAATGACCTATATTGATTCAGCGAGGCAAAAGGTGATCTTTAAGAAGGGCAGATTAAGTCTTTTCAAAATCGAATGATTCACACCTACGTAACATGTAGGAATCTAGATTGAGAATAATGGACATTTTTAATTAGGTTGGTAATAATGCAGACTAGACCATCAACAATAGGTATTTATGTATGGAAAAATCCGAGGTGGGATCTACTTGAAATTTATTTGATGTTACCGCATTGACGGGGATTAAGAAAATTAGGAAAAGGTGGGTCGTTCTTCAGCAAAGATGAACCCAGAAGGAAAGACTGAGTCACGAGTGATATAAGCAATGTATTAAGGATCTCTAGATGGCCAAGGGAGACTTGTTGGCAATATTTAATATTCCCTTCAGTCGTAAATAATTAAATATAGATTTCTTTTAATTAATGTGCAGATAAAAAATTAGTTAATATAGTAATTTTTAATTAATATGTAGAGAATTTATGACATTTTTTTCTCAAAAATACCCCCTATCATTTAAGTATTAGAATTAGAATTTAATGGGTAGAGATAAAATGTCCTAATAAATAGGGGTATCTTTGGAAAGAAACAATTGACAGAATGGAATTGGACACTATATTTGTGACAGGATTAAGTATAAAATTAAAACAGTTTGATGCTTGTTCATTGACCATTGAATCACATGTTCAGTTTAAACAAAAGGAGCTATGGCAACTAAGAATACCATTAGAAGATTAATATCAGATCATAACTTTTTGAAGATTTTCAGGACTGAAATATTAGATGAGTACTGAATTTAAAAACTTAAATTGTGATCTAATTTTGTATTAACCTTGAATGACATCTTTATTTGTCTTTCTCCCATAAAAGAATTGACTATGCATACATGCCGGGGAGCAACTTTTCTGATTGATATATCGATGTATATTATTATGCATTAGAATCAGGTCACACCGTTATTTTACTGTTGAGCATTGATTTTTGTATAATAAGTAAGAGCATAGTAGCTACAGTGGGGGTTGATTACTTGATTTATATAAGAAGCGCAAGGAACTGTTTCAAGTTTTTATCTCTTTCTTCAACAAAAGATCAAAATATCTTTTTTATTTATTCATTTATGTTATTGTAGCCTCTGTAACCAGCATGACACAAAACTAAAAAAATGGTGATTATTTGCAAGAATATTTCGAGAATGTTGTGCACCTGATCTTACAATAGTTATTGAAATTAACACTCAGGTGGTCAGGTTACTGATAAAGTCCCATGCAACAATTACTAATCAGTATTTGACCCACATGATTCAGGTCAGGAGGCTCTCAAATAATTTTTCTATTATTGACACATTCATTTGTAAACCGAGTTTACCAAAGCAAACCACTGCTTTGTTGACAATAAGTCACAGCTATGATGGTTTATACAAGGAAAATCAAGTTACTCCGCTTGGCCCATCCCTCTAATAAAGAACAATGAAACAACATACACAACTGGCTTATGTGATCTTTATAATCCATTTTGAGACAAATGCTAAAAATCTTAATCACAACCATAAAGTGGGGAACTAGGGATTCTACATGGATGCTTCATATGCCAATCATCATTTAGATGTTAATCTTGCAAGATTTCAGCAACAGCATCATTGACCAAAGAATCAAGTATTTCATCCTCAACCTCTTCTCCTAGTTCAAAAGCATCAACATCAAAATCTAGCCATCTTCCATATTGGCTACTCATGTCCCTATCTACAAGTTCGTCTACAATTGAATCCCCCATGGCTGCCCAACCAGAAATCTCCTTGTACAATTCCTCTGCCAACCGTTCTTTCTTTCTCACCATCATAACCCCTTTGGCCCACATTTTGCGGCCCCCACATGCATACAGCCTGCATCTTAGGTCCATGCATTCACTCACACAATCAAATACGACTTTCCTGTTTATCCTAGACTCACCACCACCAACATTCTCAAATCCTTCTTTCATGATTTCCAACTGGTTGAATAGACGGGGGCTCAAAATCTCTCGTGATTGACCAAGGACAAAGTCCATAAACATCAGCTCCACATTACTTAATATTTCTTTCACGTAGTCCAGCACCCATGTACTTGATCTTCCACCAAACTTAACGATAGAAAACGTATCTGTATGCTTCTTTACAATGCTTCCAGTTGATGTTGAAGAAGCTGAATCTGATAGCTCAGTATCAGCTTCTGCATGATAAGACTTCCTTGAAGTGGTCAAGCCAAAGATTTCTTGAGCCTGGCCAAATGAGTACAACTTGCTTTCTGAAATTGGATATGGCGAACATTAGGTACCGATTAGGCATGTCATAACTAAATTCAATAAAGATGATTAACAGTCCCATCCTTAAAAGCACACATATACAAAGATGCTGCTTTTACCTCCTGTGCTATTAGTAGCATTTGTGCTGACTAGAGATTCACAACTTTCAGTTGAGAAAGAAGGTTCAAGAACAGAGATTGGACTTGGCTGTCGACAATTGAATAGCTGTGATTCCATATGATTGGACCTAAACTCCTTTATCCCATCAACAAACTATAACATTTTCACGTTAGTTATGATAAAATGGGCATGCATATGGAAGACTTAATTTTGTAACACTGCAAACATCAGTTCCATTCTAAATGTTTCAAATTTTTCATTCTTTAGTTATAACTAAATGTTTCAAATTTTTCATACTTTAGTTACAACTAATTGCTCCAAGGAAATAATCAAGTATTTGATGAGAAAACTTTCAATTGCTAATAAACAGAAGACGAGACTGATATATGCATTCAATCTGGATAAGGGCTTGAAGGGGTATGTTAGAGGTGATAAGAATAATTATGTGTAGGCTTTTTCTTAAGCACAAAAATAAATTTCTTCAAAGTGTTTGTCATTAAACTCTATATTCTATAATAAAATTATAATGTGGACAATTTTTACAGATGGGCACACATTATCGACTATTTAGAAAATGGTTCCTCTATTTGTCAAATTTTTATCTGACAATTATGAAATACCTAAAAGTGAATCTAAGTTTACTCCTCCTTCATCAAATCAAGCTTCTTGGATGAATTGTTTTATTTATGACTCTTG
>JANTPZ010003643.1:0-11945 GCA_025593235.1 Vachellia pachyceras
CAATATGTCATTGGTGAAAATAGACATTGGTTATTTATATTTAACCAATGATTAACGTTATATATATTTTAAATAACAAATTCGAAGTTTGGTAGACAATAGTCGTCGTTCTATTTTTCAACTGACGACTAATATAATAAATATTTAAATCATTCAACTAGAAGGAATTTGCCATGAGTTATCCATATAGACGATAGCTTATAAGATGGCATTAGTCATTGGTTTAACATATAACCGATGATTAATGTAATAAATATTTCATTACTTTATACCTTGTGCAATTTAGTCATGGATATGTGTATTCAATTTACTTTTGTACTTCCTTACTTTAATCATTGGCTGTTATTGTCAACCAATGTCTAATATGTTGCAGACTTTAATTTTATTAAGAAAATGACACCGCCTTTTCTACGATGTTGATTTCCTTTTTGACTAACGTTAAATAACTATTATGTAGCAGTGCTAATCTCATGTCATTTAGAACATGTGTTCTAAATGAACTTTCATAATGTTATGATAGACATAACACATTTGGTACAATTTTTCTTTTAAGAAATTTCTTTGATCAAGATATTGTTGGTGATTTCTGAGCACTTGATTGCTTTACCACTTCTTTTAATTCAAGTTTTGACTTGATTACATTCCATGCTAGACAAGCATATATCAATTATAACCAGAACTTATATAGTAGGGAATTATAGGTTCAATACCTAATGATGAAATGTCCTTAACTGAGAATTATCTACTAAGTAAAGCAACAATTAAAGTTCTATTTAGTAAGGGAATTCTAGCAAGGCAAACATTGCAATTCTTTCATCCTTTTATGTGTGGTCCTATAATTGTTAGGGCAATAGACAAAATTTAATATTTTATCCTTTTTGTTGAGGATTATTCATGATATAATCATGTTTACTTGATTTTGTATAAACATGAAGCTTAAACGTTCTATATAGTAATAATGTCGTGTCGGTATCATATTGTGGATAATGGCGTGTCGGTATCATACTGTGGATATAAGATTGAAGCTATACCAGCATGTCCATTTCACAATGTATAAAAAAAACAAGAGGCCTTATTCTTATCTAATAGATGTGGTTTGCTACATAGATCATGCGACATTATTATCAAAAGTCATAAAGATTTAGAGTTTTACGCTTACTGTCAAAGACCTATTACAACCCTCCTCTTTTATTTAGGCTTGAGACATGCTTTAAAACATAGGCATATTTTCATTTCTCATTTCACAATTTAAAATGTGTTCATATTCTTCTGGGAATAGTACTCTGCACCTTTTTTTTTCTTTGTTATTGTTTATGTGCTATATGTTTTTGTTACTTCTCTAACTGTTTCTTGATTATATAATTTTCAAGTTGAGCTATAGATTATATATAATTACAGATTATATACATCTGTTAAGGCTTGGAAAAGAAGTTAACCATTATTGCATTCAGACTTGTTCGTTATAGGGATATGTAAGTGTTCCATAACTTACAGTTGCATTCAGTGGCAGGGCGGTTATATTGATGATTTTCTTTCCATTTGATGTGCTACTGCTGCGGCCTTGTCCAAGAATGGAGAGAAGTGGAGATCGGTGGGGCTTATGGTATGCCATTTCTCATCCTTCTGCTTGGTTGCTTAAACGTTTCACAACTTGTTTATATGGACCTAGCTCCTTGTTATGAATATGAATTAATATTAAATATGATCAAAAGCAAGTCTTGCTAAGTGTGAACAGCGTGGCTTATCAGCCATACTGCAAGGCCCAAAACTATATGCATTATGTAGAGTATATAAATATGTTTTCTGAGTTTAATTGAAATAACACATTCCCTTTATCTTTTTTTTTTTTAATGAATAAAATTCTCCCTTGAATTTTACTAAAATTATATGGATTACCCTTCTATTTTTAGTCTAGTATAATCTACCTGATTTTATGATACTTTCTCCGGTTCTGATCCTTCATATAGAAGTTAACTTAGAGTTAAATTAGATCATAAATTTAATATCTCAATCCAATTTATTTTCCATATTTATAATTTTACCCAAATTATCTTATTAATTTAATTACACATTTTAAATTAAAGATGGTAGTTTAGGGAAACCAACACATATTTGCTCTAGATAACTAACTTTACGAATTTTATTAATGTCCCCAAATTAGCTATCTAACATTAAAGGACTAGAGGGAGTATTTATATTAGTTATTTGTAACAAATATAAGTTTTTCTTAAAATACCCATTTCATCATCACTGCATTTAGATGAAAACCCTTTAATGTGTGCCATCAATAGGGAAACTTTATGAACAAAATTATCAATTTAAAATGTAAAGTGAATTAGGATCCTATAGTCAAAACCAAATACAACCGCAACTACATCTTATATATTAAGGCTATGTTTGGCTTGATGGAAGGGAAAGGGAGGGGATGGATAGGAGAGAAGGGTAAGGGATGGAAGGGTTTAGTATGACCCTTGGTTATGTTGGAGGGGAGGGGAAGAAATGAGTTTTGTGTTTGGTTTAAAAGAGGAGGAAAAGGGAGGGTAATGATTAATTTACTATTATACCCTTATATGGTAGTTCATATTTTTAATTAATATGTATTGTATACTCTTAATTAACTATAATTATATAATTGCTATTTCTAATTAATTTAAGGAATAATATATTCAACCTACTAATAAATTTAGTAATACTTTTATTTATAATAAATAAAAAATTATATTTTGAAATGGAAGAATATTTTTTTATCAATAATCATATTTTTATTTTAAATTTAATAATATTTTTTTATTTATAATAATATATTTACATTGTAAATTATTTTATAATAATATATTTTTATAAAAACATGCTTGTAATTATTATTTTATTTTTAAAAATATATTTTTAAAATATTTAATTATTTTTTGTAATATATTTTTAATTACAATTATATAATCACTTTTATAATAATATAAATTTATTATAATATATTCATTAAAAAGGGGAAGAAATGAGAGTATAGGTTGGAATACCTAAAATATGGTAGGGGCATTTTGGTCCATAATTTTTGGCTCCGTCCAAAAACCCCCAAATTGGAGGGAACAAAAAGAGAGGGAGGGAAGGGGAGAGAGAAGATGATTTTTATCCCCTCCCCTCCAAAAAATTTTAAACCAAACAAGGGGAGGGTCTCATTAAACCTCCTATTTGCCTCCTCCCCCCCAACCAAATACACCCTAAAGACCGCTGGTATATGTACCATTTGTAACCCTAAAAAAGGATGCTTGCTTAATCAGTGCGCCAAAGGTAGAAAAATGTTTGATGTTAAACCATGTTGTAGGTCATGGGAAGACGAAGACAAGCCTCTACCATTACAATACATGGAATCTTAATAACGAAACATGGTTGTCTTTTGATTGGTTAGGGATTTTTAATTTCAGGTTCCTTGAAGACCAATTTAAGTTTTTAACTGTGTTTTGTTGCTTTCTTTGTCTTTACCTACTTAACATATGGCTCTAACTTTTTCCCACTACCTAAATATGTAGTATTGCTGTACAGTTAATTTGTTTGCAAATTTTGTCACTTTCAATCTCCTTCGACAACATCCACACGCATTATTGTGTGTTCATATAAAATAATTACTAAGTTGCATTCAGAATGCTTTGAATAATGTAATTTGTATGGGCTCTATGCAAATAAGAAGAACTCGAGCCAATTATATTGCTGCATGATACAATTTTCTTCTATATTTGACAGATTTTGGGTTTATGACTTTGGAGTATGGATAATTTGAAATTATTTTTGCCAAGATAAAATATATGATATTTTCAATAAAAAATAAATTTTTTTATATTTTTGAATATGGTATAAATTAATTTAGGATTAAGCTGTGAATTTGCTCCCAAATTTTTTCTTTTGAAACAATCTTATTGTGCCCGTTTGGATTGCGGTAGAGAAGTACTTTTACGCAAACTGATATAAATATGTGAAGGAAATTATCTCTTTTTGTTGGAAAACACCGTTGAACGTATGTTTGGTTTTTTTTTCAAATGCTCCAACAAATTTAGTAGTTTTGTTATGAGCAACCTCACTGACAAAAGTTTTTCGATCAAATTTGATCGTTAAATGACCGAATATGCTGAACTAGTAGCTTCATGCTGCATTCACATCCCTTTTGTTTAAGTGTCAATAAGTCCAAAAGTTTTGATTTAAGAGTAATCTTATCACAAAATTTTTTTTGGGTTCAATAATGTCCCCAAATTTCTGAATGCAATAATGTCATCAATCATGTGCAAATTAAATTTAACTATTAGATAATTAAATATACTGACCTAGCACCGTAAACAACATTGAAGAAGAAGCTTTAAATGGGGGATGAGCTCACATTCACTAGAGAATAATGAAGAAAAAGATTCAATTATTGGATGTATAGGACATACTAAGAAAACATTGCCAAGTACAAGGACAAATTGGAAATAAGATATAAGGATTCTCCAAACTTGTTTCGCTAACAGTGCTTTATTAGCCACATGAGGGGGACATTGTTGGAAATTTGTGCATGTGTGTGTCAAAGAAATAGTGTTTTCAAATATTATTGGAATATTTTATAACAGAGAGTTACAACTTTCTTATTGAAGAGTTACATTGCTTCAAGAGATGATACTTTATGTATTCCTTCAATGTTTATTAATAACCCTTGATCACTTCTTTTTAAACTGTTGTAAATTGTGCCCTAGGGGCCAATCATTGTACTCAAATATTATTTATTTTAATGTATTTTTTCCATTTAATTATAATAGCTTTTGCTCGCACATTGGTGTTCTCTCATGAACACACACACTTTAGCTCATTTTGAGTTGACGGTTCACTACTCATATATTTCACTTGTCATTTCATTCCATTTATTTGGCCTTACTTTCCAACATCACAACCCTTCAAGTCCTCTTGATCGTAAGCTTAAGGTATGCTAGTGGTGGAGATATTAGAATCTCTACAAGCTTGTGGTAGGTACCAATCTAAGTGGATTGAGTGAAATTTATCCTATTTGAGAGATGAGTGAAACATGTGTACCCTAGTGAGCTCAATTATATTTCTTTTCCTTTATCTTACTATGTTTCTTGTGTTAAATTTTTGCATTGAAGTATTCTATGATTGTTAATTAATTAGAAACAAAAGTTACTTGAGTTAACTACGTATTCATTCATAGATGAGTTTATGTTTACTGGCATTGAGTGTCTCTTTTGGATCCTTTTTCTCTGAAATTTTGCCCACAAGTCCAAAAAGCTAAGTGTAGGGAATTAAATTAATCATATTTTGTCAAGTGAATTTGTAACATTTTGGGGAATTTGGGTTCTATTGTTGAGCTTTTATTGGGTTCAAATGCATTAAATATGATTAATGAAAATTATGTGAAATTAAATCTTATCAATGTTAAATGGTCATATTTTTAATCATTTTGTTAAATGATTGATTTTAGGACATTTGATGCTACTCAATACCAATTTTTATTATAGGTGTTTTTGGAAGAACTTGGGTATTCTATTTCACCCACGTCAAGTCCACTCACTAGGCCTAAAATCACACTACCTCATGGATTAGTTTGGATAGCTACCACACGTGAAAGAGGAGAGATCCATTTATTTTGGGCTAATCCATTCATTCAAATATACACCTCCAGACACACACAATCCGGAGGGGATGATTCCATTTTTTCTAATTCTTCACCCCTAAGCCGCCACTTTATATTCATTCATTCATATCAAGGAAAGCTCCAGGCGGTGCCGCACACAAGAAACCCATCAGTTCCACAAACTGGAGAGAACGCTGCCCATTATTCATCATTCACGCATTCATTGAACCATTAGTTCCACGGCCTCACACATTCGGCCGCCACTATCCACGCACAGTGGAGAACAAAACAAGCGGCCACCCATTCATTCATCAAACTCCATTCCACATACGCCACACCACCACCTGGAAATCCATTCGCACAGCAGCCGCCACAGAGGAAGGAGAATGGAGTTGTTCCATGAGAATTCATCCTCGCCATCGCACGAAGCTTCTTCCATCGCTATTCCTCCATCTTTCCAACTTCTCCCGACTTCGTCCGTTAGCATTCAAGAGCCCATCCTCGCTGTCTCTCGGAACCAGCACACCCATCCTGTTCAACCACATTCCAGACTCCTTCACTGCCACCGTTCAAAGATGATGGCTTGGCTGTGCAATCATGAATTTCCCATGGCAATTCTTGGCTAAATTTCATAATTCTCTAAGTCAACAACAATAACAGGAGTTTGATTCTTCAAAGGGGAGTTTTATTTGCTTTAATTTCCTATCCAATAATTGTTTAATAATTCCTATGTCTTATGATATTTTTTTATTATTGGAACAATTTTTATTGTTTGATATGATTTATTTTGGAGATTATGATGATTAATTATTATTTAGCAATTGATATTGGACTCATTAAAACTTTAATTTGAATTACAATGTTGTGGTACCACATTTGAATTGATTTTAGAGTTTATATTTTGTGATTTTATAAGGTGGCTTAGAATCTTGGATCAAATTATCTTTTGCTGACTTTAATTCTACTACTTTGGATTCAAGAATTACAATTAAGCAATGGTTTTATTATCCTTAATTTTATTTTGCTATTCTGATGTCAGTTAGCAAATTGGAAGTTTGAAAAATATTTGGTGACAATTCGAGGTGGCTCAGTTGTTGGATTAAAGCTTAATTATATCTTAATTCATTATTTAACTCTCATATCTTGCTGCGTTGTTGACTTGAAGAATTGATTTCCATCATTGTTTATTCGTGTTTCATTTATCTTCATTTGTTTAACTTGTTTTCATATTTAAAAATACAAAAAAAGAAGTATTTTAATTTTTGTTTAATTCATAGTATTCACATAAAAATTCCTCAAATTAATTAGTCTAAGTTACTCACATTTAATTACTAGGATTTCATTTCATTTTTCAACTCCTCAAAGTGAATACGACCCAGATTGGTGTTATACTACATTAATTCAGTTAAAATCTTTGATGCAAACCTAAGGCGGTAATGGTCCAGTCCGTCAAATTACTTTCAAGAGTATATCATGAACTTCTATATCATTGCCTTCTTGGGTTTTGATGCCAAAAAGAAAAGAAAAAAAGAGAGAAGAATAAGAAAAGAGAAGTAAGAAAAACAAAATAAAAATAAAATAAAATAAGTTGCAACAAAATAATAAAATTTGAAATAAGGCAATATGACTTTGATAAGGCACAGAGATACGAGTTAAAGTCATACGCACTTGTAAGAGTAAAAGTTGCTGGACCGACCCGCTATGAGAAAGCTGCATGGATTAAGTCATTAGCTTATCTCATATGCAATCATGTCACCACGCCTTTTAACCTAAGATCATCATGGATTCCTACATCAAAGTCGCTAAGTTTTGACTTATTCAAAAGTCACCTTTGACCGGGTGATGATAAAGGTCATAATCAGGCTTAGGGGTCTTTCATTTGGAGGAATGTGAGTAATTAAGATGAGATTTATCCATCACATTAGTTGAGAGATATTACTAAGCCCCTCGATGAGTCAGTTTAAAAAATGTATGGCCATCTGTAACGAAAAGGAGTTTTCATTTTTGAGATTAGACTACTCACGAATCGAGAAAGTAATGATTAGGAATAGGAGGATGCCATCATCCATGCCTCATCCTTGACCGAGATATCGTGTGACAAAAGGGACGTGATGTGGTTACATAAAAGGTTATTTGTATTAATGATTTCCATATGATTTGGGTAGTCACAATATCTTGCTAGAGGCCACTTGCAACTTGTAGGCTAATACTTAATTTAGCCTACTACCAGTTTCATGTGGCCTACAGGATATTATGCAAGAGCAAGCCCAACACGTGCTTTACTTATAAGGTTTTTCGAATTATATATATTATATATAAATTTGAAATTACATTAATATTATATAGATAATGTTAATGTATTAGTTTTAATAATTAATTTATTTGATAAATTAAATAACTTACATTGATTTAATCTATAAAGATAAATTAAGAAAAATTCATTGTCTTGTTATTTGATTAATTATATGGATATAATCTGATCAAATCAAGATTAATCCAAATTCCAATTTTAGAATTCGAATTTCATAATTTGAATATCAAGATTAAATGAGTAATATCTTGGATATATTTTGAAATTGAAATTTCAAGATTAATAAAGATTAATATTGAATATCTTTTTTAGGAGAATTGGGGAGTAATTGAAGGAGGATTTGAAAGGAAAATTAGAAAAGGAAAAAAAAAATCCCAAAGATGGCCTTTCGTGGATGTTGACCAAACTGTGCTGTTGGATCTCATCTCGGTGCGTTTTTAATGCCCTTTCTTGTTTTATCTTTTGTATCTTTCTTGTTTTATCGTTTCAAGATCTTTCCGTTGTTAATATAGTTATTTCTAGTTTAAAGTTATTGACGATTAGGAATAATGTTTATGGAATTGTCGTGTTTTTATACAAGTACTCATCCAATTGCTAGGCCTTGTGATAATCTTTTGTGAAGATGGTAGAATATTGAATAGTTATGATATGGGGGGTGGAAGTAGGTCATAATTTGTAATGACAAATAGGAGGTTTCCATGTACAAGACCTGTTGCTCATGACTTCTTGGATTATAATTGCTATTTTATTTGTTTCTGCTATTACTGTTTGAAGTGCACAAAGATTTGCTATGGACAGTCAGAATATCTTTGGATTCCTATGAGACGTGGCCAAAAGTAATAGTCGTTGGAGAAGAACTTGGTGTATATTCCCTTTATTCAGCCGTATATATTTCCTGAAACAGAATGATGAACACCCCCTCCACCAACTCCACCAACCTCCTCCACCATCCAAAAGCAAGAATAGAATAAGGGAAATTGTTTCTTTATTTCCCACTGTAACCACTCCACTCCTTTGTGTCCTAAGAGTTGTTGGTTTTCCATTAGTATAAATAGAGGGCTTGTGTTTGTATTGGGGCAGACTTGAATTAAATTCCATTAAGAGTTTTAAGAGTTCCAGTGCGAATTCTTAGGTTTCTGTACCATTTTGGTATCAGAGCCCAGGTTCCAGAGAGAGGGAACCACCTGAAAAACGTCCGGGAAGCGAAATTCAAAGAGAGGCAAAATAGAAGTTCACTGCCCTCTTGAAAATCGCACTTCTAGACATTTTTCAGCCAAACAGATGTCATCATCGTGCTTAGGAGGTCTGAAAACCTTGGAATAGCATTTTTCGGTGAGTTGAGGAGTCCTCACGCGCCATCACGCACCCTGCCAAAGAGTCACGCGCCGTCACTGTCGTTCCACGCGCCGCACGCACCTGCTGCAGGTTGAAGATGAAGCTGACATCATCCGCCTCGTCAGCTATTTGACCCATCAGGCCCACGTGTTCCCATTCATACGTTGCCACGTTTCCCTTCATACCACGTCATACAGTCCAGCCACCCTTCTCCCTCCACATCATCCTAGTTGACCAGTCAGCACCCCGTGGACCAACCAGATTCGGCCACATATCACAGTTGACCAGTCTTCACACCGTGGACCAACCATAAGCTACCACGTGTCAAATTCGGCCACGTCACCTGTCCAGTAAGCAGAATTTCGTTAAAATTACATTTTAGCCCCATAATTTTGGGAAAATTACATATTTGCCCCTGAAAATTGCAAAAAAAAATTACATTTTTTGCCTCCAAAAATTTGCAAAAAAAATCACAGTTTTGCCCAGGAAATTGTGAAATTGCAATTTGTCCCTAAACTTTCCAATTTTGCCCCTAAACCTTCCAAAACTTCATTTTGCCCATAAAACCTCAAAATGCCTCCAAGACGCCGTCCGGTACAAGAGGTGGAAATTAATGAGTTGATACGACGCATACAAGACCTGGAAGCTACAGTAGAGATGCAACAAGCTTTATTGGAGGAACGCAGGGTAACCTCGGAGGGTGAGGCAGGTAGCGACAGTTCATCATCAATTGAGAACTACCATCAACGAAGACAGAGATTCCGCCACAATGATATTAAAGTAGACATTCCCGAATTTGAAGGACAACTTCAGCCAGACGAATTTGTAGATTGGCTTCACATTGTTGAACGGATATTTGAGTACAAAAATATTCTGGACGAGCAGATAGTCAAAATTGTTGCACTTAAACTCAAGAAGCATGCCTCAATATGGTGGGAGAACCTTCAGCGAAAGCGGGCACGAGAAGGAAAGTCCAAGATCGTGACCTGGGAGAAAATGAGACGCCAGCTCACCAGGAAGTTCATACCAGCACACTATCATCAGGACAATTTCATCGAACTGCAGAATCTTCAACAGAAATCATTGTCCATCGAAGAATATACCCAGGAATTTGAGAAACTTATGATGAAATGTGACATTGAGGAAAAAGAGGAGCAGACGATAGCACGATATCTTGCCGGCTTGAACGCTGACGTAAGCCGCCCAGTTCAACTTCAGCAGTATTGGACTTTAGACGATGTAATCAGATTAGCAATTCGAGCTGAGAAGCAGATCCCTAAGAGGTCTCTTTTCCAACCTTCCTCTTCCAAGGGTTATATTGAGCGCCGTAAGACGGAATTTCAGCAGAACAACCACCAAATTAAGTCACAGCCAAGCAACATGCGCCAATCACCTACAAAAAAGGAGTCTAGCTCTAAGATAGTCAAATGCTTCAAATGTCAGGGACTCGGTCATATCGCAGCAGATTGTCCTAACCAGAGGATTGTTACCATTAGGGAAAGGCAAGCATATGAAGTACCTGAAGAAGACGAAGAGGAGGCCGCATCATATGAAGCCGAACCGGTTTATGATGAGGAGATTACACCAGCCAATCAAGGAGAAACTTTGGTGATTAGGCGAAACCTACACACAACCATAGTCAAAGAAGAACCATGGTTACGCCGCAACATCTTCCACACCAGATGCACTGCCCAGGGAAAGGTCTGTAATGTAATCATTGACAGTGGGAGCTGTGAAAATGTAGTGTCTAACTACATGGTGCAAAAATTGAAGATACCAACGCATGAGCATCCGCACCCTTACAAGCTTCATTGGCTTAACACTGGAAGCGAGGTAAGTGTTTCTTTCTCTATTGGAAACAGGTACCTAGACGAGGTTTTGTGCGATGTTGTACCAATGGATGCATGCCACCTTCTTCTAGGAAGGCTTTGGCAACATAATGGCCACGCAAACACATATTCCTTCATCAAGGACGGTGTCAAGATCAAGTTAGCACCCCTTCCACCCAGTGAACTTAGCAAAGCTCCAATGGAAGATAAACCATTGGTAACCTTGATGACGAAGGAAGAACTCAGGATGATTAAGCCTGAAACCCAGCCGATAAGTCTTATATTAGTCTTCGAGAAGAATGGTGAATCCACCATTCCGCCAGAAGTTATGCCCTTATTAATTGAATTTCCAGATGTGGTAACTGATGAGTTGCCAACCGGGTTGCCACCTATACGAGACATACAGCACGCCATTGACTTTATTCCAGGAGCAGCTATTCCTAATAAGCCTGCTTACAGGATGAGTAATCAAGAGCATGTTGAGGTTCAACGGCAAGTTGACGAATTGCTCAATAAAGGGTTGGTTTGAGAAAGTGTTAGCCCTTATGCTGTGCCTGTACTATTAGTACCCAAGAAAGATAGGACTTGGAGAATGTGTGTCGATTGCCGAGCTGTTAACAAAATTACTATCAAGTACCGGTTTCCAATACCCAGACTTGATGACATGCTAGACCAGCTGTATGGTGCCACTATTTTTTCTAAGATCGATCTCCGTAGTGGATACCATCAAATTAGAATTCGACCAGGAGACGAATGGAAAACGGCTTTCAAGACAAGAGATGGCTTGTATGAGTGGAATGTGATGCCTTTTGGTTTATCCAATGCCCCTAGCACATTCATGCGTCTGATGAACCAGGTATTA
>JANTPZ010003646.1:0-17725 GCA_025593235.1 Vachellia pachyceras
GGTCAGACCGGTGAGGAATAAAAAAATTAAAAAAATAAATCTTAACATACATTGGCACAATCAAAATATCCAAAATTAAAAATTATAAAAATTAAGTGATAAATTACATTACTAACAAATTAATAATTACTAAATCAATCATATACTTATATGTTATCTATTATCCAACATTATTTACAGTTTCAAAATATTCATCATAAGAAAATATCAACATATAAATATGGTAAAAGCTTCTCTTTTTATTTTTTAACTTTCAAATTTGAAAAATTCATCCTTTTTCTAAAAAATAATTAAAAAGATGAGTAGATAATTAGATACAAACGTGACAGTAAGCATATGCAGGGAAGTGGTTCAATTTTTTTTAATGTTTTTACCTTTTAAATTTTTAAAATTAAGTATTTAAATTTTTTATAAAATAATTTTTTAAAAAAGAAAAGAAAAGAAAAGGCAATCGGGTTGACCCCGGATTAGGCCGGGTCAGTCCGGTTTGACCCCCAACCCGGGGTTTTTTAACAAATTGGATTGTCAGTTCGCCGGTTTCCGATCGGTCCGGGTTTAATTACATTGATTAAAACAGAATTGTAAAACTGTTGCCTGGAACTTTTATGCTCTCATAACCGTCTTTTGATGAAGTTAAAAAAAAATTGAAGAACCCAAAAAAAAATCCCAGTCGGATTCAAACTAGAGCTCAGGGAAACAAAGATATTCAATTCAAATAGCTAAAATATCTACAAGTAGAGCTTGCTCCAACCATGGCTGAAGGAAATGTAAAGAACGCTAATACGGTAAGTGAATTTTGACTCCAATCCACACAGAACATTTGCAATTGCCCAAATTAAGGAAAAAAACTAACATAAACGCATGATCACAGATCAAAACCCAGAGAAGCAGTTGATATAGAAGGAAGAAATTAAATCTCACAATACCTGAAGCGGTTTTAATTTCTCTTTATTGAACTTGTTAACGTCGTCTTTGGCGTACAGCTTTTGGTAGTCAGAGCAGTATTGGCCGGTCTGAAGACAGCTTTTCATTGTCTTCCAGTAATTTGAGTCGTTCACCCTCTTCTGCAACCAGTGAGAGTAATCACCGAGCCTATACTCCTTATACCCTTTGCCGGATAAAACTTCACCTGCGCCTTTGTTGGTAACGACGAAGGCCAAGATCGTGAAGGCGAAGACGACGACGATGAGCAAGAACATGACGACAAGGTAAATCCAGAGGAGCAAGGAGATGCGGCAGCAAGCGCCGACGATGCCAGCGAGGGACACCAAGAGAAGGAAGACGCCCAAGACAATGAAAATCTTATCGAGCCATTCTTCACACTCGGTGGCGCTATGCTTGCTGAGCCAGATACCGACCCAAAGAATAGGGATGGAGAAGAGGAACGTCAAGAAATTGAGGATCCCGATCAGAGTGTTGCTAAAGTGAAACATGGTGTGAGTGAGGATTCTTTTTTTCAGACAGAAGATAATGCAAATTACAGAACCAAAAACAAAAAACAACCAGGAAGAAGGAGAAGGAGGAGAGTGTAAGGCCAGACGCTTCAATGGAATTGGTATGGAGAGGACAGGAGGCATGAAATGGTGAGATTCTTATATAGTGACGAGCTTTGCAACTGTATCAGTTACGATATTTTATGAATTGTGTTCATATTGATATGTGCTTGTTTGGGAACACCATTTCCCAAACGGTGCACATAAGTCGAGATAAAACCATCTTAAATTCTGTAAAAACTATCTCGAAATTTATTAAAACCATCTCGAAATCCATAAAACCATCTTGAAATCCGTAAAATACCTCAAAATCTGTAATTTCATTTCTCCCCACGGACTTCCCAAACACGACGTTGATATTCTTCTATGTTCCCCACAACAACCCTTGCAAGGAATCAACCATGTATGTGTGACCCTTACTGCAAGAGACAGTTCACTATTGTTTGAGGGAGCAAGAAATCTAACTACATTATTTAAAATTATTTATATATAATTAATTTCTATATTAAAAAAATTAATTTAAAAAATAATAAATATGAATACTTTTAGAAAATGTATTTAAATTTATTAATCTCCTTAATAAAAATTAATTAACTTTTATATTGAAGATCGGAAATGTATAAACATATACCCTAATAAAGATAAAAAATTTAGTTCACCACGATATACCAACATCCATCCAATAAATATGATTCCCGTTAATGCTAAAAGAGCATATAAGTACATATATCATCGTACCTACGTTTTTAACCCGTAGTTAGAATGTTTCTCAACACAAGAAATATCTACAAAGGGATCGACACATGCATTAACAAGATCAGTCTTGTCTATCGTCCAACAAGGAGCAGCTCTGAAGCATATATAAATGGAAAAAAAAAAAAGCTCCATCCAATAGTCTATAGTCAACTTATTTGTTGGAACGTTTGGAAAATGTAAACGCATGTTCAACAGTATTTTTCTGCAAAACGAGATAATCTTATTCACATATTTATCTCGACTTACGCAAAAGCACTTCTCTACCGCGTTCACAAACGGGCACAGTATGTTTCATTTCACTAATTATCTCATCCCTACCCATATCATGAGAGAAATTGTTTTTTCCTTTCTTAATAACATAGATATACATTGATAAATTGAGGTCACTAGTAAAATCAAACCTAAGACCGTAACCTTCAACTCACCAAAGAGTTTTAATACAATTAGGTTACGTTTGGGAGAAATTTTTTGAGTGGGCAAAGGGAAAATAATAACGCAAAGTCAACATTGGTACCCAAAGTGAAGAAATATAAATTAAAAGGCACTTGGCAGTGATTAAATTATTAAACTTGCTCAAAATTCGAAATGAGCTAATTTAACTGATCCTAATTACAAAGATTGGCAAGAAAGTATGCTTTTCAAGCATATCCATAGCCCAGCTAGGTCTCAGTTATAAGGTTTATTCGATGGAATAGAATCCTTCTGGACAGTAATCAGCATAATGCACCAAAACCTTCTTACTAATTTCAAACATCTTGCTTTTAAGTATGTGATAGGCATAAGCATCAGGATAGTTTAACTATTGTACGAAATTTGTGAGGAAGGTTGCAAAAGAACTTTTGCTTTAAAACTAGGGTCAAGGTTTAAATTTGGTAAATAAGTATTTACCACATGCAACGGACACATTTTACTTTTAGAATGTACAAATTTAGCCATTATGTTTTAAAAGTATGGCAATGTTAACATTGTCGTTAATACATACAAACCGCCTTTTCTTTTCTTTTTTATTTTGAGTGTCAGCTACATATGGGTAAATACTTATTTGTCAAATTTATACCTTTACCCTTAAAACTATTTTGCAAGAATTACTACTTGACAGAAATTGTTTAATTTATTTTTGGCTAAACATAGGTATTTTTAGCTAAACATAGGTATTCCCCTAATGCAAATTTGTGCAATCCAAGATAGAATTTATCTTATATTTACATCGTAAATAATAAATCACGTTGATGTAACTTTTATCATTAATCAAAATAGACCTATACTCATCTTTCTCAAGTGTCAAAATTATTATAATGTCATCTTAAAAGATTATAGAAAAGATTGGTGTCAAATTCTAAAATTTTAAAATCTAAAAGATTGGATGCATGAAACTCAAAATTCAAATGTATGTGTGCTTGTGTGGGGTTAGGGGTAAATTTGGTTCAGCTCAATAACCCTTTGGCAATTGTAACCCGAATTGCAGTATCACTACTCGATATTTTAGGGTGGAAATCCAAATTAGTGACCTGAAAGTTCAAGAATGATCATTAAAAAAATTAATCAAACATAAACCTATACTTTTTACTATAAGAAAATACTAGAACAAAAGGAAAAAAAGTAGCAAGCGTTCATATGTATATGTAGACATAAGTAAGATATTAACCAACAGTGGTTGGATCTGAATTCCTCACAATATGATTAATTAAAGTTTTAATCCACACTAAGAGAGGTATGCACATTTAGTATCTAAAAATACCTCAAACAGGATTACCTCCAATAGAAGGATAACGTACTTTAGGAAAGAAAAGATATAAGTGAGGTATTTCATTATTGTGAGGATTGGTCAATTAAAAAAAATCTTAACTAGTCATTATCAATGGGTTGATAAATGCCCACAAATGCCAAACAAGCCAAATTTTCCTAGCACGCTTCCACATTGAACGGTTTGTAATATTGAAAATTAATCCAATTATCTATTCATTATTCAATTCTAAATCTTGGGAATATATTGTCAAATTCTAATCCCATATAAAAAAATTATGAGAAATCTAACGAAATGGTCTAATCTTTCATAATATGATGAATTAGAGTTCGAATCTCCATTGATATGTCTATGTTTGATACCTGATAATACTTTCAAACAAAATTGTTTCTTATAAGAGGATATCTTTGCATGAAGGGAAAAAAAGAAGAAGAACTCAATTATGTAGCTTTGAAGAAGATTTGTGAGTTGATTGTGAAGTGTGTAAATATCATTAACTTCAATTGATATCATCATAATCACCATGTGTGAAATGAAAGTGAGACAGCAGATAAAGTAGCGAGACAAAATTATGAGGGAAGGGAAGAAAAGGCTCAAGTGGAGAATGACGGAGTCAAATCGTGGAACACATGCATTTCTTTTAGTCTTCTACAGTGAACGACATCTTATGATGCTCCCATAGTGCCCTCTTCGATTCACACTCTCTTGCTAGTTACTGAGGTCTATTTAAAGTTTGAACATGATACTTTTGGTCCCAAAATAATTATACTCATACCCTCTTCCTAAAGGATTCTCTTTTAAATCTCTCTCTTTCTCTCTGGGACATATCACTTTCTCCTTAAAATACATTATTTCCTCATCTTTTCAAAGCAACAGTGGGTCCTCATTTCAGGGGCTTGGCTTGGGGGAAATTTTAAGCTAAATATGAGGGATTACCGAGGGAATTAACATTATACGTTCTCCATGGCATAACCATAGAGTTATATGATTATTCACTGACAAGTAAACCCCAAGCTGCTAAATTCCATATAATCATCTGAACTCTTAAGGTTCGTTTCCTTTTAATTCAAGCAACAAAATTGTATGGGTAGAAATAAAATAATATTAAAACTCTATAGGCTTCGAGTAGGATAAAACATGAGTAGTCCTCAAGTAAAAATTGATTTTAGAATAGAGGGATATGCACTTTAGGGGAAGTACTAAATTTAAAGTGGGGACTGGGGAATTCAGCTGTCAGTTCGCCTTGTCATTATTTTTTAATGCATATCCTTAGAGATAATTGCCACAGGATAAGTGTTAAGTGGTGGAGATAAGTCGTCTCTTGAGGGATAATGTGATGATGAAGCATAATGACTTGATCATCCGACACAATTATCGTATAATCCTTTCAAATGTTTTATCCCACAGGAGGAGGGACCGTGTAGCATTGCTGAATTCACACAATTACAAATTACAAATCAACTGGGGGGGTTTCCAATAGAAATGAGTAATCCCTTATAACATAACAAAACAATATTCGAATTCCCAATGACACAAATACCCACATTTAGTATTGTAAACATGTGTGTATGTGTGTTATTTTTTGGCTTTAACAGGGAGTGGGGTGGATTGTGTAGGATGAGGATGGAGCTGTAAAACTTCAAAATCAATTAATCAAATGGTTTCAAACAAAAGTTAACAATTCCATTAGTCAGAACCAAATCAATTTCAAAACAAGGTGACTTGGGCAGTTTGTCAACTTGCAACAATGAAAATCCAAAATGCTTTATTGATCCACCTTGATTGTACGAAGATTTAAGGCCAACAAAATATCAAAGAAAAACCAACCAACATAATCTTAAGAATTCCCACACCTCACAAGCTATCATGGGATCGGACAATCCCTCACAGGGGTCCTGGAAAGGTTCCATTTTCCCTCTGCTCATTCCACTTATCAACCTGAAACATTTTAGTCCGAATAGAAAAGTTAAAGCATGTAGAAGAAATTAACATTTGATTGCATATATACACAATTGAGCATATTTGATTAGATAACAACGAGACAACTCAACCATTTTCGCTATTTCAAAATTAAGCAATGTGAGATATCCATCAGTATTGACACAACAGATTATTATGCCCCAAAAAGTAGGGAGGGACTTTGAAAAGAAGATCTTCATGTGAAGCATTAAGATAAGATGCATTGATCTTTCAGAACACTGAATGTTCCTGCAGTTTCACGACTTGATCAATGGCTCACTAAACAAAAGGTTATAAGAGGTATATGGAGAAGCGGGGGAATTAACATTAAGTTTCCAACCCTTTCTTTTAGGAATGTGTTATATTTCAAAAGTTCTAGATCATTTCTAATATGAAGGAGGCCAGAAAGAGAGAAACACGGAATGAACGAACAGAAGCATAAAATTATAGAGAAACATAAAAGTCATGATTCTGAATTAAGTATCTGACAATGTACAAGCTCTGGAGAATTAAAGCAATATGATGAACACCTGGACCAGAAAATTGACAAAGCACAAGGGGGGGGGGGGGACTCAAGTATTTTGAGCCCTCCTAAGGTCTCCAAGCAAACCAAACTAACTCTGCCTAGCCCTCCCCTCATCCCACTTATATTCCCATTTTCCTAGCAAACTTCCCGAAGATTTCCCTTGGTCAGCTCCCTCCCACATGTCGTTCACCCACTAAACATATTTCTCAAGGCAGAAATCCATCATCTATGTCATTCTGTCACAGAATTCATCATGTGACATGTACCTACTAGTTCAGAATGTGTTGGAGTTGAAGACTTTCACTCTGTCAGACTCAGAACTCTCGGCCAGTGAGCTAAAGGAGTGCTTCCATAACCTGTATCTATATCAGCCATGAGTCTAATTATACAAACTAGTATTCATCAATGAAACAAGCTGGAAAGAGTTGCATAGCCTAATCTCTTGGCACTCCACAACACATGACACATTAATTTTAAAACACACACACACACACAGAATCAGAGCAAGAAATGGATTCTGATAGTCAGACACAATAAGAGATTCCATTTTTCATTTGGTTGCTTTCATTTGATTTTCATCCACACAAAATACTTAAATCCTACCTTATCATGTGTCCTTTCTTCTTCATTTGATCGTCATCCATCAGGATCCTTGATTATATAGAAAACAACAAATCTGACCAACTCGATGCCATATGATTCAATTAATGCCAGTCTGAAAGTGACACATTCTACTAAGAACTTTTGTTGGATTATTGTGTTTTACTAATAATTGTTCTCACATTATTATAATATTAAGCAGAATAGTGCACAACTAAGTTGATTACAGACAACAAAAGACAGAAAATTTTCCAAGGATTCAGAGATTTTACAAGAGATATTTATATAGAGGGGAAATAAATGCTAGGATACAAATTACTAAACTAAAGGGATTAAATCCCTGATTATTAGGATTAGCTAATAATTACATAATCACTAATATTACATTACAGTATCTACAATAGCTAACAATTAAAATTCTATCTGAAAAGGACAATCACAAACATTATGATAGAGATTACACAAAGGCACAAGGAGTTCATTAATTTTATTGATAATGCACGAATCTTTTAATTTCAAACGGTTTAAGAACCTTACGATGTTGAGGGTTATATAAATATATATAATCACCTTTCGGCAATCATGAATGGCGTCTGTCTTAAATGTATTATCAATTTTTATATTTACACAAAAATCCAGTCATTTCAAGTAAACCGTTCAGCTAAGGACCACTTACCCATTCACCAGGGCAAAGGGAACGATAATATTTAGCAAATCTCTCACAATCACCTAAGCTGTCACCCTTTGCTGCCACACACCTGTAGTGAACTTTAAAGTTCAAGAACAAAATCTAGAAACAAGTTCTACTGAGCAAGATAACCAGTGTCAGAAAACCTACCTATGAAACTCAACATAGCGAGTGAAACAATGTCTGGTATGGTTTGATTGGTTGTAGGAAATCAAAAATCAGCAGGTGCTGTTTTGAGCTCGATCTAACAAAAAAATAGGAGACAAATTATATGAGAGAATAATGACTGGCCAGTTCAAAGCTGAAAAACAAAACAGGATAAATCAGGTTCCACTGAATGCCTGAGGATGATCTCGTATTAGGATCCCAGATTGAAACACAATGAAGACAAAGGCGCCCCCTCCCCAATATCATTGTCGCCCAAATAAATGAATGAAGATACTAGAAGCATTCCTTAGCTTCTCATATATTCTCTACATGCAACAGGTAGATGTCGAGCGAAGCTAAATGAAGACTTGATTAGGAGTCTAGATAATATCCAATCCATCGATGTCAGACGAATGATATAATAGCCTTGTAGATGAAACCAATATGAAAATATACCCCACAAAATATCTGGAAAAGAATCTTGAAAATTGCAGTAAAAGTTGCCAGGGCACTTCAGTTATATAACCAAATGTTAAATGAACCAAAGGACTTCCCAAAGCATAAAGGGGATTCCCACAAATTGTCAACAAGAACAGTTATTTATAGGAAGCAATTTTTGAAAATAAAAGCAGCACAGACAACCATGGACCTATTATACTATCTCGAATAACTTAGTCGTTGGCACAAATCTCCGCAGCTAATCCTACAGTCAGAAAAGCACACGCAACTAACAATTTGAGAACGTTCCCGCCACAACTTAATGAGGGGAGAATTAACTCGCGGTAAAACGATGCAATAAATCAAGAGACAAACATTCATCAAATAACTCAGAAAAAATAATTCGAGATGGCAACGACTATAGGAACTCACGATGCAATGGCTAACTGAAGCGCAATCACGAACAGCGTAATCAAAAAAGAGGGATAAGAACACGAAATTTCGATAACAAAACGGGATTAATACGCTAAACATCCAAATTGCCGGCTTTAATTTTCAAACCATGACAAGAGTCACGAAAAATTAAGAATGATGAAATGAAAAATAATGTCATAGAAAATACAGGCTCACCTCCGCCATGAGCGAGAACAGAATCAGAGATCAAGAAATGTGCGAGAGATGGTCGTCGTTCGGTGATGGAATTGAAATTGACTCTATGCCGGAAACTAAACCAGGCTTGATGGTATCTTCAAATTGAGAGCGGCCCATGAAATATACATGATCAAGTACCTATCGTAAGATAAGAGTAACTTACATCTTTTCATGTTTAGTTGGGCCTTCAAGCCCAGTGGGGCATACAAAACTATAACAACAATTCTTCCTTTACCTGCATCTATAATAACTAGACCCTTGCCGAGAAGGTGAAAAGGTTTGGATCTAACGGAATAAGCACATCCTTCACATTATGGTAAGTTGAGGTTTCAATTCTCATTAAAAAAGGTACCCACTTTTATTACTCATAGCGCCTCAAACAAATTGTCTTTATTAACATAATACATATAATAAATATGTGTTGATTTTCTTAAATTGCATTTTAAAAAAATTAATCATTTAGTCCTTCAACTTTTATGTCACTTATATCTCAATCCCTTGTGTATGATTTAATGCGATCTAATTCCTAAACTTTTGACTCAATTATAAATTATAACTCATTGTATGTTTAACTTCTTCAGAGAAAGCTCCTTATCAGCCCAACTCATGACGCATGCATCGTTCGTGTAAAAGACAAATGTAGCTGCCCAATTCTCCATCTCCATCATCATCAACTTCCCTCCATCTCGTCTCCGTAAGAAAGCTCTCCACTGGTTTTTTGTTTTTGAAGTTTGGGACCAGCTTGGTTTCGTATACCCTTGCACCAGGCTATAAAATTGTATTGGAGCCGAGTTGCCGTAGATGAATCTTTTATTAATTATATGCATCCCCCATGACGAATTTCTAAACCAAGCATAATGGTCTAGGATAAGAAGCAACACCTTAAACCAGACCAAGAATCATACTGAAGGAGAATAAGATCATTTTTGGGATGGACCCAATTTTATTCCTCAGGTTCCCTGCATTAAATGACAAGTTGGGGGATCAAAATCTGACGGGGATAAGTGCAGGAGAAAGTAGAAGGAGCGAGAGAGAGGATGAAGTGGATGCTCAAGTCCCTGATAAATAAGTCGGTGCAGTCGCAGCAACATGGGTTTGCAGGGGAATGTGAATGAAAGATCCCACTGAATTGAATTGGGTCCATGAATCTAAGAAATAGTGAGAATTCTTGATCTCTCTCAATATCTCTCTCAATTCAAAAATCCAGGATTTGAATTGATGTCCTTTCATTGAGTCCTCCTAAATTGCATTGATTTATCCTAAAGATTTCATTTCAATTGGAATTTGGTTATTCACCATGTACGAGGATCCCCGCTAAGCATCCATGGCTGAATGGTTAAAGCGCCCAACTCATAATTGGCGAATTCGTAGGTTCAATTCCTACTGGATGCACGCCAATGGGACCCTCCAATAAGTCTATTGGAATTGGCTCTGTGTCAATGGAATAACCCTACATTCTAAACGCAGTACAGGAGAAAAAACAATACTAGAGCTTTCTTGTGGAGACGAGATGGAGGGAAGTTGATGACGGTAGAGATGGTTGTTTGGGCAGCCACATCAGCATTTGTCGTTTTACACATATATAGGATAAGGAGCTTTCTCTGGAAAATTTCAAAATATAATGAATGAGTTATAAACGAATCGAAAGTTGAAGTATTGAATTTCACCGAATCATACTTGTGAAACTTAGTTATAAATAAGTTAAAAGTTGAATGACTACATGATTAATTTTCCCTTACATTTTTTAATCATAAAACTTTCTTAATACATGTAATCAATACCTATGCTTTGTGAGAAGAATTAAAAATTTAAAAGATAAAGTGGATTCAGAGAATCTATAACTAATTTATATTTTAGATTAATATTGACAATAATAATACACACACATTAGTGGCTTGACATCTTTCTAGAGTTACCCCTTATATATACACCAAAAAAAATATTGAATCTATTCCCTATAGCTGCTGATTGGATCAAGTGGTAAGCGGTTTGTTCCAGCTTAAGTAAGGTCTCGAGTTCGAGTCCTGATGTATACAGCAGCCACCGTTGGGAGACTCACCCACCATTTCTAGGTGCGCGACGCGGGTCAGGTCCGGACTAGTCGAAGCGAAGCTCCGGTGAACCGGGCGGGAAACCAAAAAAAAATATGCCTTCTTTTTTTAAACATAGATATTCTTATACTTGAGACAATTATGTTCAAAATATTGTCAGAGATTAAATGTATGAACCTCTTAGTGAGGTTTCGAATATTGGTTGATGAGCAACGAATATGCTGAACAATACTATGGATATTATTGATTACTCTGGAAAACATAGCATGTGTACCCTTTATGTGAGCTAGAGTAACCGAGAAATATGCATAGAGCAGCTTTAGAGTCAAGCTTACCTGTGTGATGGAGATGGACATAGGTGACACAACCAAAGACCCTTGGTGGCAATGTATTTTCAAGGTAGGGGCGATTGTAATGTTCACGAAGAACTTGTAGAGGGGTGCGATAGGATAAGGATCTGTTGGGCAGTCAATTAATGAGAAAAGTGGTGGTAAGAATAGCATCATCCCAATGGTGTTGGGGAACATGACTGTTGAAAAGAAGGGCCTGAGCAGTTGCAAGGATGTGCCTGTTTTTTTCATTCGACAATACCATTTTGCTGGGTGGCTGTAAAGACAAAAGCTTTTGTGAACAATGCCATGATACCTAAGGAAGGAAGAGAGTGATTGGTTAAAATATTCGGTACCATTATCAGTGTGAAGGAGTTGAATATTGGTTTGAAATTGGGTTTGAATCATGTGATATATAAATCAATGAAAGTCTGGTAAACATCCGTTCTATCTTTAAGCAAGAAACCCCAACTGACATGAGTCAATGAAACTAATAAATCACTTTGAATGAGTATGATTAGGAACCCAAGAGGGTCCCCATAAATCACTATGGATAGTGATAAATGGTTTCGATGCACAATATAGGGTAATCTTAAAATAATTGCGATGATGTTTAGCTCGCTCACATGAGTCACAATAAAAATTAGAAGAATTTTTATTAGAGCAAATGGAAGGAAACATTTGAAACATATAATGAAAGTTTGGATGACCTAGCCGTTTGTGCCACAACTCCACATCACCACTCCTAGGGAAAGACACTTTATTAGAAAAACCAATACAAGAACTAGAACAATCCTTCACATAATAGAGTTCATCATGCATCCCGACCACTCCAATCGATGTCCCCATAAGTAGGTCTTGAAATACACAACAAGTAGCAAAAAAATGAGCATGATAGCGTTCATCTCTTACTAACTGACTCACAAAGATCAAGTTACACTTTAAATTGAGAACATGTAAGACGATGTGAAAAGTAAGCAATCTAGGACTGATGGAGGAACTCTGGATGATTGCAGGCTGGACGATGGCGTCGATTGCAACGGAGGAGCAAGAAAACAAGGTCAGATACTCAAAAACGCTATGATACCATGACGAATATGATAAATCAGCAACCATCACCGCTAACAATAAGTGCATGCACTGACATATATTCACATTAGGCCTAGGCTTAGCTTTCTAGCTTGTGAGATACACACACATATATATATATATGAGACCCTAGGGATATGATTAAAGGCAATAAGTTTCAGTTCTATATGTCAAATTAAGTCCAGTAGCGAACTCACATGATCATAACCATCAAACTATTGAATCCACTAACAGCAACAGACAAATATAGGCCACACCTACTCCCACTCACAAGTTTGCACAGTACAAGTGTGTGAACACTTCATTTCTCCCATCTTCCCCGTTGCACTCACACGACGACCAAAGCTAGTCGTGTAGAATCTGTCTTCTTATATGTTCATGCACATCCTTTGATAATTATGTTAGTGCAATTGCCACTATATATCAAGCTAAACAAAATGCTTTAAAATCAAAAAAGTATATAGCTAGTGAGCTAAATTTGTGGGTGAGTGCTACTATATGCAAAACCCTAGGCCAAAGCTGCCGCCAACAATAACCGGCCAGTGGATAATTATAAAAGCAAATGCAAATACCACAACCACATACTGTTACGTATATATAGTCAACAGTGAACAGCTTTTTCATCCTCCACTATCGTAAGTGGACATAAAATGGGTCGGTTCCTCCAGGGCACTTGTCACGAACGCAGTCACATGTTTCTGCTTCTTCCAAATTTCAGCCACAAAACTTTGTGTCTATCACATTCTCCACCTTCTCTTATCTACCATTAAATAATATAACAGTCACAGCATGAGCAACTATATATAGGTCAAGAACTCTTTAGCTTCTCTCATCAGAAAACGCAGTGTGTTATATATTTACTCCTTGTGGCATATATCAACTTCATCGATCACCTTTCTTATTTATAGTTTGCCTTCTCCTTCATTTCCTCGCTACAAATGGGTGCTTCTGCATCCTGGTCATGTTATCTGCTCACGCTGCTGCTTCTCATGTCTGCTTTTTTATCAGAAAGCAGGATTATTGAAAGGAAGGACTTGGGTCTCGACCTTGGTGGGCTGGGCCTTGGGGTTGGAGCAGGGCTCGGCCTGGGCCTAGGAGGTGGAAGTGGGTCTGGGGCAGGAGCTGGAGCCGGGTCTGGTTCCGGCTCCAGTTCAAGCTCTTCATCTAGTTCATCTTCGTCGTCTTCAAGCTCTGGATCTGGAGCGGGTTCTGAGGCAGGTTCGTACGCTGGCTCATATGCCGGCTCTCGAGCTGGGTCTGGAATAGGACGAGGGCGTGGAGGTGGAGGAGGCGGTGGTGGTGGCGGAGGTGGTGGAGGAGGCGGCGGCTCTGGATATGGTCATGGTGAGGGCTCCGGCTACGGTCATGGTGAAGGTGGCGGTGACTAATTAAGAAAATGAGATGATATGGTAGAATGTTTAAAACGTGTGGGTGGGTTAAAATTATTAAGTAAGTTTAAACTTTGTACCAGGAAAAAAAAATAAATGTGGTAGACGGTGAATTCCATGACCTTATGTTTAATTTCTACCCAAAATATGTAAGAGTATGTTATAAATTTATCGTGTCAACTTTTATCGATACATATTATTACGAAAAGTTGTGATGATATGATTTCAAAATGCTTTGTTTACGATAAAATACGAAAAAAGTAATGTGGAGCCAAAGCTTTATGAGGAATGTGGACTGAATGATATTTTTATATAAGTATTTTACTAATAACAACAATGTGCATGTTTAGGAAATCATTCCCTTAACGGTACACGCAAGTCAAGGTAAAAATGCATATTAAAATTCATAAAAAGCATCTTAAAATCTGTAAATTTTTCTTGAAATTCGTAAAATCCTTCCTCTCAATGGATTCCGTAAATTCATCTCGTAATTTGTAAGAGGGAGGATCTTTCTCTATTGTTTTTTTCAGACAAAAAAGATCAGTAAAAGCTCCAAATATAGGTAAATCCAAATAGTGGATGAACCACGTCCCATGAATGAGAATTTAGGTATACACACGGCATACGTAAAAAAAAAAGTGGTATTAATTATAATTATACATAAAGGATAATGGGACATGTTTGTTGGAGCGTTTAAAAAAGTCAAACGCACATTCAACATTATTTTTCCGCAAAACAAGATAATCCCCTTCATATATTTACCTCGATTTACATAAAGTACTTCTCTACCACATTTTTTTTTAAACGAGTGCGTATGTGTGTTTCTTAGAAGCAACGAAGAGGTGTTTTGAAAAAGAAGTCAGCCTGGGCTACGTGGGAAGCCAATTAATGTTTATTTTTCAAAGATTCTCTTTTCTCGTTGCTGCGCCAATTGGAGTAATATGTCTCTATAAGGTCAAGTGTGAACGTAGTAATTAACTTAAATTAAATAATAATTTCATATATATATATATATATCAGTACGACAATGTAAAAGTAAGACTTGTTCAGCCCGCAGGATCCTGCAAATGAGACCTTCTTGTCTATTATTTCCTTCTTTTTTTTTGCCGAATTCTTGTGTATTATTCCCACGTCTTGAGATTTGTACGCATTACGCAAGTCCCTCACGTGAATCACAGCCCTCTGTACAGTTCTCGAAAGTTTACATTTACATTCACAGGGACAGGGTCTTGTTTAACTCAGTCACGGATTGGCGAATTTTTGTTATCATATTTATAAGTTATGATATTGTTAAAATTTTTATATTAACATATAATTTTACTTTTTATTTATTGTTGTGTAGAATTTATTAATATAGAGTAGTAAATGAGTATAGGGTTTTCAAGTTAAAAAAGTATAAATTTGATCAATTTTAAGATATATATATAATATTTATCTATATAGAACATACTGAGAGTAATTTATAAATAATATGAGATAAGTATTGTCATGTTTATTTTTGCCTTCTTTTCTTTACTCTCATCTCACATACCCACGTAATTTTCAAAAGCTAAAAAAGATTTAAAAAAGTTCAACATGTTAGAAATCAAACTTTGTAACCAAGAATATGATGAAAGTTTAAACACAGGGTTCTTCTAATATTTGTATCTATATGTAAATGTAAAATAATATTTTTTTTGCAAAAACTATTTGATTGGATGTGGCAATACTTGAATATAAATTAATAACACCGAATACCAGATTAAAAATAAAAAATTAAAATATTTTGATCATTTATTGAGCCTATATATGAACAAAAATACCCATATGACACTTTAACAGGATAGTGGTGAGAATATACATTGGAACCTTAAAAAAAAGAACAAAAAGTTTTAACAAGGATCCAAGTTTAACTGTGTGGCTACTTTTGGATTAGAGGCATGAATGGTTCATTTTGGGTGTCATTTTCCTTGCATTTATGGTGTTCATCTCAATATATATATATATATTGTTAGAAATTTAATATATTAAGTATATATATTATTATATTTATTTAGATATTATATTTTTCATGTTATTATTTTAATATATATAAATATATCACCGGATATGTCTCACATCATTATTTGGATTACGGATTAAAGAGTTGCGTTCAGAAGGTTGTGTCTGATCGTTGAATCCTTTGAAGAATCTTAATTGAATGCTATATAAGGAGAAGATCATGACTCAGAACAAACACACAGAAGAAAAGTTGTTTCACTACCAGAAAAATGTCATTTAGTGATGGGAAAATCAATTACTAAAAGGCTATTTTATATCAAAAAATTTATATTTAACAACGGAAAATATTAACGACCCTCATTTTAGCGATGAAAAATAGACATTTAATCCGTCACTAAATGACATTTTTCTGGTAGTGTTTGTTCAATCATGAATTCCCTAACGGAGTGATGGTGTTCAACAGTCCACCACTGTGCCAATATTCCCGTTCAGAAGAATTCAAAAAAATCTCGGAGAATGCAATATTCATACACTATGACAAGAAGTACGCAAGACTTCCGCTGCAAAACTCATAATCTGAAATTACGAATTATGTATAACACATATGTCTATAATTTCCGATGAAGTCCAGAAGATGTGATCTATGTATAAAGTATGAGTCTTCATATTCTAAAGAAATGATTCTCCATATTCATGTTGACACGATTTTGAAAAGAAAGTGACAGAAGATGTGATTTATGTATAAAGTATGTGTCTTCCATTTACAATATTATTAGCTAGTATCCTCTTTTCTTTTCTCTATCAACACGTTTGGAAAAACAGTGAAAAAGTACTTTTATGATTTACGGGGTAAATATATAAAGAAGATTATCTCGATTTACAGAAAAATACTGTTGAATGTGCGTTTAGAGAGCTCAAACTCTCTCCCAAACAGGCACATTATGTGTGGTTAATGTGTTTGGTGCAGTATTTGTCATGTTAAAATCGGTATTTTTTAAATTAAAAAAGTCATCTTAGGTCCAAAAAGATCATATTTAGGTATTTCACTACTAGAAAAATGAGATTTAGCGACGGAAAATCCGTCGCTAAATGACTATTTTCCATCGCTAAAACGAGGGTCGCTAATATTTTCCGTCGCTAAATAGAAATTTTCTGAAGGAAACCAGCCATTTAGTGATGGATTTTTCTATTGCTAAATGGCATTTTTCTAGTAGTATTTGACACGCATGGCTCTATAGAGGAATAGGTTTTTTAGTTCTAAAACCACTTGAAAGTTAACGTAATTTTTGTTTTTATTTTGAAAGTCTAATTTTTGTTTTTATTTAGAGGGGTGGACTCCAACATTTTAAAATTACAAACAAGATTGAGTTCACTAATTCCCACTTTCATGCTATTTAAGATGTAAGAGTACTATTGACAAAAAAATTCTAAATCTTCTAAACCATCTCTCTTTAGCAATCAAAGCAGCAAGAAGTTCAATGTGTTTGTTTAGAAAAACTTATTTACTCCACAAAAACACGTTCAATAGTGTTTTTCTACAAAACGAAATAACCTCCTCCACATATTTATCTCGACTTACGTAAAAGTACTTCTCTACCGCGTTTCCAAACAGACCCAATGTCTCACAGCCCGAACCTCCAATTCATGTTTGTTTAGATTGACATTTGCAAAAATTGATCTTTATTTTACTTGAATTTCGCAAATTGAAGGTGATGATAAAATTTAGGGAAAATGACGGAAAAAGTACCTCGAAAACGGTGAATCCCAGAAAGGTGATTCTAAATTTTAAATCCCTGACAGATGATAGTACCCACCGCGTCTTTACCCAAGTTTTAAGGAAATGTCCTCACTGCCCCTGAAACAGCAGCCTTCAGTTCCTCGCGCGC
>JANTPZ010003649.1:0-12590 GCA_025593235.1 Vachellia pachyceras
GAAATGCATTGATAGAATGTTAGCTAAGCTGTAAAGTTTCAACCATATTGATATAGCACAATTTTTGCTGCGTGCTGGAGTTCATATTGTTGGGTTTCATCCAATTGTGCTGGAGACCTGGAGTGTATATGCGTACTGGTGAATGATGATACATGCCTTAAAAAAAAATAAGTTAAACGGGCAACCCGCTTAACCCGCCGGAACCCGGCGGGTTTCAAGCAGCCCGTTAAAGACGGGCTTAAACGGCTTTCTTGCGGGTTCAGGCTCAACCCGAACCCGTGTAGTAATAAACGGGCGGGCTACGGGCTGACCATCGGGCCAGCCCGTCCCGCCCATTGCTCTGCCCTAGAGAGAAGAACGAACAAGTAAAGAAAGGGCGAGAGAAAATATAATAGTAAAAACAATAAATAAATGTTTTTTAATAAAATGAAAAGAGAGAAAAAAATAATGTTTTTGGGGGAGAGAAAGCGAAGGGTAACGGCGAATTCTGCATTGTCAAATTTAGAAGAGACAGGATGTTATTAGCTAGGAATTGGAATATTGTTTTGCACCCCTTTAAAGATATTGTTGACGAGGCTAAGATGTTATTAGCTAGGAATTGGAATATTGTTTTGCGTCATGTTTTGAGGGATAGGAATATTTTGGCTGACAGTTTAGCGAGTATGGCTCATGACTTAGAAGGGAACTTTTGTTTTTATGAGCAACCACCATCTCCTGTTCGTCAGATGGTGATGGAGGGGCCCTCTATACCCTCATGATCGGGTGTACTATTTTGGTTTTTAGTTGATCTCCAGTTTTTATTCAAAAAAAATTTAGGAGAGACGGGGGCAGGGGGAGATGGACACGTGGCAATACGGCAGAAAACCTACAACTTCTTCGCAACTTGATGTGGCGGGAGATGGAATCTCTCTTATCTGCTGCGGTGAGAGGGAGAGGGACGATTCACGGGGCCTCCTGCAATCTGCAATCTACCGTCAAAAAAACAATAATAAATAAAAAGAAAAAAAAACAAGACAAAAAAAATCCTAAGGCACCCCAAAATTGTCCAATCTTATAGAGCTTTTAGGGTCGGATTGAATTAAACTGAATGCCCTTAATTTGAATTATAACTACACTACAGATAACTTCAACTTAACAACTTAATTTGAAATAGTGAAAAAAACTGATTTTAAACTAGCCCTTAAATAAGATATGACATTTTTGACCCTAAATAGATAAATTTTTAAATATAATCTTGTTTTTTGGAATCTTATGAAAAATTGATTCATAGAGATGTTTACAAACAATTCTGATATAATGAAAAATTTTCATTATTATGACCTTAAACTAAACCTAAAACAAGATGTGGATTTTCGGTTGCAAATGGATGAATTTTTAAAATTAATATTTATTTTTGGAATCCTCATGAGAAATTGAGTCACAATGGTTGTTTCCATATAATTCTAATGTAACATCCTAACTTTTTATTTAGAGGATTTAATTATCATCGTGAAATAATTATTTATTTAGAAGATTTAATTGTTATTTAGAATTAATACTTTGTTACGTATAATTTGTTAGATAATCATTTAAATCAAAAAGATATTATCGTTGAGGCATATGAATTAAAGAAATAATGAATGAAAAAAATAATATAATATATAAGAAAAGGGTGATGATATATACAAATTACATGGGTATATAAGATATGCAAAAGGATACATTGACCTTGAGAAAATATATGCATATAATATATCTGTTTAAATAATACAAATCAATGAGAATTGTGTATAATAAATTGTATATAAAAAATAAAATAAAAGGAAAGGAAAGAAATTAAAGAGGGAGTAAACTGATCACGTGGGGTACTGTTTAAATACCTCTCACGCCCCTCATTTTAGGCATGGGAAAGGGGCCTCCTGCAATCTACCGTCAAAAAAACAATAATGAATACAAAGAAAAAGAACATGACACACAAAAAAAAAATCCTAAGGCAACCCAAAATTATCCAATCTTGTAGAGCTTTTAGGGATCCGATTGAATTAAACTTAGTAGCAAAGTTATCTAAATGTCCTTAATTTGAATTAGAACTATAATACAGATAACTCCAACTTATCAGAAGATGAAAAAAGTGCTTGGAAAAAAAATAAAAAATGCACTTGCGGTCAAATTTCCCTTACATATTTATTTGAAAATTTATAAAAAAAACTTCAAATAAGTTAATCTAAATATTCAAATATAATAACAATTACTTTGGTAAAAAAATTTTGTTCAATACAAATGACAATACTCCTTCTTGACCTAAACGTGGAATCTAGCTTGGGAGTGGATTTTAGTTTTGAAATGTAAGTATTTTTTTTATTTTATCTCTTATATTTATTATTTTTTAAATTAATTTTTCTAACTACTAAGATGACATATCTAATGTTATGTATGAGTATTTTAATGAAATCAAGTTAAATATATTAAATTTTATAATTGAGTAAATTATTTAATTTTTTAATTTCCTTAAATTAGATAAAAATATCTTACTTATTTTCAGAACCAAATGGAGCATCTCATATCTATATAATAATAGGTTAAATGTTTAAAAATGTCTTTTATACTTTACAAAAAAGAATCTAGCATCATAAATAATTATTAGGTGCAAAAATGTGCATGATCATTTAAAAATGGATATAAAATCACAGTTAATGTTAAATCTTCAAGGTTCAGTACATAAAAGTTATAGGTGAGACATCAGCCCGTAAACCATTCACAATATCATTCAAAATTAAGGTTTTTCTTAGATTAGATAAACATATCTTACTTATATTCAGAACTAAATGAAGTATCTCATATCTATATAATAATAGGATAAATATTTAAAATGCCCTTTATACTTTACGAAAAAAGCATCTAGCACTATAAATAATTATTAGATGCAAAAATGCGTATAATCATTTAAAAATGAACCTAAAATATCATGACCATTAACTTTAACCATTGACGTTCAAGTGATGGACGTGAAATATTTAGTCTTTACCTAGATGTGGCCTTTTTATGGGTCAAAATAGATGAATTTTGAAAAATAATCTTGATTTCTAAAACCCTCAAAAAAGTTTAAGCTTAGAGGTTGTGTTTACACAAAATTCTGAAATAGTAAAAAAATTTCATTTTTTTGACTCAAACTAGCCCTTATATAAGATATGCTCTTTCTAACTTTAAATTGATAAATTTGATAACATAATCTTGATTTATAGAATCTCATAAAAATTTGAGTCATGGAGGTTGTTTACAAACAACTGGTGATATGATGAAAAATTTTCATTTTCTAACCCTAAACTAATGTTAAAACAAGATGCGCCTTTTTTAATTCAAACGGATGAATTTTTAACAATATTTATTTCTGAAATCTCATGAGAAATTGAGTTGCAGTAATTGATTCCATACAATTCTGATACGGTGAAAAATTTTCATTCTTCTAATCTTAAACTAATCTTAAAATAAAATGAGGTCTTTCTGACTCAAAAAGGATTAATTTTGAAAAATGATTTTAATTTCTAGAATCCTCATGAAAAATTGAGTCAGATGTTGTTTATACAAAATTTTGAGATAGTAAAAAATTTTCATTTTCAAATTCTAAATTAGCCGTAAAACAATATGTGAACTGGTTGAATTTTAAAAAAATAATTTAACAGTGTAAGTTAAGGTTAACATTTGTGGCATTTTAAGTCCATTTTTAAATAAATGTGTACATTTTTCACACAACAATTGTTTATGGTGTCAAAACCTTTTTTTCGCAAAAGATAAAGATCATTTTTGAACCTATAACCATAATAATATGTTGGCAACAACTAAATTTTAGGACAGTTAGGTAATTTCACAAAAATATTTAATTTTAAAGAGTTCACAAAAATCTAGTCATTTTCACTCTAAAAAAATCTAGTCATTTTGAGGCATGATTAAAATTGTCATAGTTCAACGTTGGTTATTTGGTACATGTCTTTCCAAATGAAAAATCAATGTCCTATTTCAATTTGATAAAAACTTTTAGAATAATAATTATATTACAAAGAAAATCAAAATTTTAAAAATTATTTTTAATTTTTATTCAGTCGATTCCCTTCCTAGTTGACTGTTGCTTAAGATTTCAACATATCGTTGAGAAAATAATGAATAATTTCATAAGTGATGCACTTTTAATAAGTTATCCTTATTTTATCTTTTTTGTCATGTTCAAAAAACATATAAGAACTGTAACTAAGATTTAAAAAAAAAACTAACAATTAAAGTCAAAATGAAATTGAAATTCAAAAATGTCAATCAAAAGGAAACAGAGGGAGTAACGATTTTTCTTTTTCTTCTTTAATCCAAATTTCGTCCCACTATTATAATTATATACTTCAATTTCTGTCATTAATTTATTTCTATAATAATAGTCAGCCTTGAAAAGTCAGAGACTTAAGTGGTAAGTTGGGCCTGCCAGCTCGGATGCCACTGGATCAAATATTGCACAATGGTTGAACTTGAACACTTGAACTAAATTAAAGCTTCTGCTCAAACTTAAAGCAAGTTGGTTGCATCGAGTATAAAACGGCTTGTTCCAGCTTAAGTAATGTCTCGAGTTCGAGTCTTGTGAATGCAGTAGTCATCGTTGGGAGACCTTCCCAACTTTCCCGGGTGCACGACGCGGGTTGAGTCCGGATTAGTCTGGGTGAAGCTTCGAAGACCGGGAGGGTAAAAAAAAAAAAAGCTTCTGCTCAAACTTCAAATAAAGAAAAACAAAAATGTAATGCTAGGAAAAATGATCAAGGGAGTGTTTATTTTTATTTTTTTAAAAAAATTTAAATAAGAAAGTATTATTTTTAATAAATTGTTTTTAAAAACAAAAAAATGTTGAAAACTGTTTTTAAAAACTAAAAGAAAAACAAGTTTTAGTTGTTTTCTGTTTTTGCATTTTTAATTTCTGTCTATGAAAACTAGAAATCCATTTATTCATAACTGTTTTTCATTTAAAAATTTGAGTTATCTTTTAAAATTTTATCTTCCGATTTAGGTATGTTTATTTTTAAATATATTTTTTCAAAACAATCCATTAAAACAAGTGTTTTTGTTTTTGTTCTTTATTTTTTTAAAAAAAATATTTTTTCCTTGAGGATAAAACATCCTTATTTTCAATTTTAAAAGAAACAGCATTTTCATCCTTTTTATTTATATTTTCGTAACATTATTTAATTATTTGACAAATTCATTATTTATTTATTTTTAGCATTAAAAAACAGAATATTAGGCATCAAATGATTTTATTATTTTTGTCCGACTTAATACATTCCTTCCACACGCATCGCATATTAAATGCATTCCATTTATCTAATTTCTTATATATTTTTCACTTCAATTATAAGGATTTTATGTGATTATTTATTTATGATTGCATAGCCAACGGAGTCAAATTATAAAATGGAGGGATTACTAAAATCAATATAAAGAATTAATAGTAGGAAATATCTAATGCATTATCTTAAATACATTCTGAGCAAAAAACTTTTTTTGGCAGAATAAATACATTTTAAATCCAACATTTTTCCAAACATAAATGTATTATCCCAACGATTTTTCAAATAAACACTGTGATTGTGAGCTTCTCGCGCCCTGCTTTGTAAAAGATTAAATAATTTGATCTTATATGGTATGAACATGGTAGGGGGCATCAATGCCTCTGATCAGTGGCTCCCTTGTTTTTGCCTGTTTGGGAATACGATGGAGAAGTAATTTTACTATTTACAAGGTAAATGTATGAAGGAAATTGTCTTGTTTTAAAAAAAAAATACTGTTGAATACATGTTTAGCTTTTCCATACGTGGTTTCAAATATACGGGAAAGATTCTTTATGTCGTGATGTTCTTCATTTTGTTTCCGCATGTTCTTTGCTTCACTGAAGTTTTTTGTTACATATTTTTGGAGACAGACTTGTCAAATGTTGTTTGGGGAAAACAATGAGCATGTTTATTTCTTTTATTGTCTTCAAAACTGTTTCGTAAAATTGTTTCTTTTAAAAAAAACGAGTTTAAAATAAAACAGAATATATATTTGGACAGTTGTTTTGAAAAAAATTACATTTAAAATTAAATACACTCAGACTGAATGACGAAGAAAAAAAACTATTGAACGGAGAACCCAATTTTTTCAAACAAAAATTAATTTTCAAAAACAAAAACAAAACAAAACAATTTTTTTGTTTTTATTTTTTTAAAATAGGTTTTTTATTGATTAAAACAGGTCCAAACATTCTTCATCGATCGGTTGGTTGGTTCTCCTTTTCATCTGCCAGGTGCTCCTTAGAATGTTAGTTGCATAGCATCGCCCTGGCGCAGTTACAACAAAAATACAAAAATCATTCTTTTTTTTTTTTGCCAGCAATTCAAAAATCATTCGATACTAAAACTTAACATCCAAACACATGTATAACTAAAAATAGTATGGCCCATACGTCAAAAATAATCATGGTACGTTAATGGTTTTAAAATTTTTACTCCCGTTTTAAATGCTTTTGGGCATTTTGCATTTCCGAAAATCATACAGTACTGAATACAGTTTTAATAAAAAAAAAGTAATGGGTACTCTTACACTTTGTTGTTTCAAAAAATAATATGTTTCAAAAAGAAGTCATTTGTTGTTTGGATACCTTTGTGTTAATATGTTTAAAAGTTTATTTGGTTTCACTCCCAAAAATCTAAATTTAGTTTTAAAACCTAAATTTTACTTCAAAATTTAAGTTTTGTTCAAGTACTCACATTATTCAGAAAAGCTATTTTGGATACAAAAACTCAATCTGAAATCTAGATTTTGAAAAAAGCTATTTTCTTATCAAATCAATCTCTTTTAATAATTTTTTTCTTTCTTTCTCTTTCATCTTTGTTACCTACTTTTTATCTCGGAATTCGTAAAAACTAAAATTTCCAAAACATAATCACATTTTCAAAACATAGGTCTTGCTTTAAAATTCGTAAAAACTAGTTTCCAAAGTTTATTTTTTAAATCTTAAATTCACGTTGAAATCCGTATAAACTATTTTTAAAATGATTTTTAAAGAAACATTAAATAATGGAGCCATCAAAACATGGAGAAGTTTCGAAAGGCTGTTTGCTTGAGCAGCAAGCCATTAATGTGTCTAATTAAAGTCTCTGAAGGTGCTCGTGATTTGGTGATCAGCGATAAAACTAAGGAGATGTGTTGTCATATGAATATTTTAAAGATAAGGCAGCACTCCTTACTTGTAAACAAAAGGGGGCAGAGTGAACATCAATCAAACTTGCAACCATTTTGAGAATTCGGGGCAGTCAATGGGTTTGTTTGGTGCAAAGCGAAACGCACCTTCAATAGTATTTTTTCGTAAAACGAGATAATCTCCTTTACATATTTATTTCAATTTGTGTAAAAGTATTTATCTACCGTATCTCCAAATGGGCACAAGGTCAACAACGTCTTTTGCAACAATGCAGTTTGGCTTTCTAACACATTTTAAAGCTCATATGGGATCACGGTTCCAAATCTAGATTTTGTGGTAAAACCTATTTTTGTTTAACTGCGCATATTTTTTTTAAATATAGATTTTGTAACAAAATCAATATTTTGAAAAAAAATTATTTTCTTATCAAATCATACCATCTCAAAATAAATTTTCTCTTTCTTCATTTTTATTTATTTTTCTTTCATTTTTAATTCCTACTTATTTTTTGCCTCAAACTCCACAAAAACCAATAACTTCCTAAACACAATCACCTTTTAAAACTTAGATTTTGCCTTAAACTTTGTACAAGCTATTCTCAAACGAATTTATCCACCATTTAGTATTCAACAACATTATTTATAACTAGTAAATTTTAGGAGGGAGAAGATATTTACATAAGATTAAAAGCTAATTTTCCATTCCAATATGTATATTAGTTTTTTTTTGGTCAAAAATATGTATATTAGTTTTATAAGGTATATTTTTAGTGCTTAATTTTAATTTTGTTAGTATCGTTTAATAGAAAATATTATCTCAACAAAATCTAAGTAGTAACTATGTAATTAAACGTTAAAAAAGAGCACTTAAATTTTAGAATATGCAAAGGAATCGAAACAGTTTTTTTTTTTAGTTGAAACAAGGCGAAAGCCCAGAGAAACATACACTACTAACGGGGAAATCTAATCCCCTCCATATCCTCTCTAGCATACAACGCCACAACCGCAGGGCTGTAGACCAGATGGTTTTCTGCTCATATTGTCTAGCACCCATGCTAGCTAAGATATCCGCACTTCTATTCCCTTCTCGATAGGTGTGTCTGAATTCCACCTTCCAGTCTTTCCTCAGCAGTTCCTTGAGCCGTCGATCCAATAAGAAGCATCCTCTCAGCTCTTTCCCAGTTTTAATCTCCTCAAGCAGCAAAGCAGCATCAGTTTCCACTATTACTTTGTTAAATTTTAACTACCAAGCCAAGGTTAGCCCCTCGACTATACCCCATAATTCAGCTGTTCTCACATTATAGGTATTTAACTTCAATGAGAAACCTTGTAACCATTCTCCTTGATCTCCTCGGATAAGTCCCCCACAGCCTGCTATACCAGATCCTAGCACCGCCCCATCCGTATTCACTTTACACCATCCAATCTCAGTTTCTACCACCCCACCATTTGTACCTCCGACTCACCTTGCTGTCTCATGTTCTCGTTCCATCTTTGTTTATACTGCTTCAGGTAACGCTCAATATGCTGCTCACCAACTACTAGCCAATTAAAATCCAGCTTATGGACTTGCAAATTTCTCCATTTCCATAGGCACCAACATGTAACTGCGAACTTCTCAGGCCACCCTTTATCTCCTTCCTTCCTACTTCTTTCAAGGATATTCCTTTGGAGCCATTGCGTTAGCTCCAATTGAAAGAAGGCAGCTCTAGTATCACCACCCATGACTCTTGGCAATCCCTTAATGCATGTATTGTGCTCTCTCTCCCTTGCTGACAAACAGGGCATATGTCCAACTCCCCTCCCTATTTACAAGTTGTTTCCTTGGTCATAATTCTATCATGTAGCACTAACCACAAAAAAGTGCGAATTCTTTCAGGCACCTTAATTTTCCATAGCTTCTGCTAAGTCTTGCTACTCGGTCCTCCTTTCTCCCCTTTTAACCATTTATAAGTAGAGGCCGTAGTAAATTCTCCATTCGCAGAAGGCTTCCATTTGGCTCTATCCTCATCACCATCTAGGACTGGCGGGATCATTGTCAGAATGATGTTTCTGATGTGACTAGGCACCAAGTTTACGATTGCACTCAGATCCCATTTCCCCTCAATGTCAATTAACTCGTTCACTCTTAGACTTTTCAAAATACTATCCGCATCCTGAACATAAGTCATTAGAGTGCCTTCTGTCTCAACCCAATTATTTGTCCAGACATTAGTGTTATTGCCACTCCTTACTTCCATTCCTAGCTTCCCTTGAACTTTGGGCCACAGCTGCACCAGCTCCTTCCATAACTTGGAATCTCCTAGTTTGGCTTCTAGAGCACTCTCCTGTAGCTTTGCTCTTCCATATTTTCCGAATAACACTCTAACCCACAGTTCATTGGGTGTAGTCTTCATTCTCCACAACAATTTGCAGAGGAAGGCTTCATTCATCTCTTTTAGGGACTTCATGTTGACACCTCCTTCTTCTTTAGGTTTACACAAATTCTCCCAAGACACCGCATGCCACTTCTTTACTTCACCCTGTTCCCCCCAGATAAAACGCCTATGAGCTCTTTCAAGTTCTCCAATAATCCCCTGGGGTATCCTATCATGTTGCATAGTATAGAAAGACATGGGCTCAACTACAGCTTTGGCCAGAGTGATTCTACTTGCTAGGGAGAGGCTGCTTGCCTTCCACCCCTTCAATCTCTGCTGTACTTTTTCTACAATTTTCTTGAACTTGTCTTTCCTTCTACGTGGAAATGCAATATTAGCTCCAAGATAGCGACCCAACTCCTTTACTTCTTTGAAACAACATTTGCTACATATCTCACGTCTTAGCTGCTTTGTCACATTGGGGGAGAAAAATATTTGAGTTTTATCTTGACTAACCGTGTGCCCAAAAATGTTACCAAAATGCTTCAAGCATGAAAGGATAGTCTCCATTTGTGAAGTCCCTGCTTCTGCAAAAAGAACTAGATCGTCAGCAAACATCATGTGTGTGATCATTGGTCCCTTTCTCCCTGCTCTCATTCCTCTCCATTTTCTCTCTCTAACTTTATCCATGATTAAGTGGGTAAGTTTTTCCATACCAAGCACAAATATGTAAGGGGAAATGGGATCACCCTATCTAAGCCCTCTAGAAGGGAAGAATTCCTCCAATTTCTCTCCTTGCCAAAGAATATGTGTGGATGTCGTGGTAATACATCCCGTTATTCTTTCCTTCATCTGCTCAGGGCATCCGGCTTCTCTCAACACTCTATCCATGAACTCCCAATTGATTTTGTCATAGGCTTTCTCTAAATCCACCTTGATAGCCATGAATCCTTTCTTCCCTTGTTTCTTCCTCATTAAATGTATCATCTCATTCACAACTATTATATTGTCTTGGATATTCCTCCCTAACACAAAACTTACCTGATAAGGCGATATAATTTGTGCCATGATACTCTTTAGCCTTTTCACTATTATTTTAGTAAGGGCTTTGCAAACTACGTTACATAGTGAAATAGGTCTCAGCTGCGTTACCTTCTCTGGCATTTCAACTTTTGGTACTAGTGTTATTAGCGTCTGGTTGACCTCTTTAATGCTGCTGGAACAATTCCACATTTTCCGGATAGCCCAGGTCACACTTTCTCCCATAATTTCCCAGTTTCTTTGGAAGAAAATCGCGGGAAAATCATCAGCTCTAGGTGCCTTCATTCCCCCTATAGCGAACACAGCTTCCTTAATTTCCTCATCCTTCAACCTAGCATTGACTAGATCCCATTTTCTTGCTTCCCCTTTGGCCAGCTATGACTTGTACTTATCCAACTTCTTGAGTTCTGATTTTCCTTGAATAAAGCTTGGAAGAACGTGTTCACCATCCCTCCTATATTCTTCTTCCCTTCCACCCAATTGTTCTGTTCATCTTTTAGCATTAGTATTCTTGCTTTTCTTCTTTTGATACTGACCTTAGCATGGTAATAAGTCGTGTTCCAATCCCTATCGTTAAGCCACTTAGTCCTTGCCTTTTGGAACCACAGAATTTCTTCTTGCATGAGAACTTCTAGTAGCTCTTCGTTAAGTTCTTCCTCTAGCTTTTCCAGGTAAGGTTTGTCCTTCCATTGATTTCTATTCTGAACTCCTGCCAATCTTCTAAACAGCTCACTTTTCCTTTTCCTAATATGCCCGAACGTGTTATAGTTCCAGTGCTGGAGATAGGTCTGCAGCTCCTCAAGCTCTTGACCTATCCTTTTCTCTCCATTCCAATTCTAGCTTAGCATATGTTTAAATTCCTTGTGCGTCAGCCAAGCAGCTTCAAATCTAAAAGGGTGAGCTTCTGTAACTCCTTTTCTACTTTCGAGATAGATACATAGTGGGTTATGGTCTGACTTAATTCTCACTCCCACTTGAATGTATGTTTCATGGAATAGGTTGTTCCATTCCTTATTACATAAAGCACGATCCAGTCTTTTGTATAGACTTTGCGCAGGGTATCTCCTAGGACCTTTCAATGTAAATCTTGGGCCCATCGCTCCCAGGTCAACCAGACGGCACTTCTCAATGTTTTCTTTGAATCTTTTACATTTGATCTCATTTACCTTTTGCCCTCCTCTTTGTTCACTTTCAACACTAATATCATTAAAATCCCCTATAAGAATCCATGGTCTCCCACCACTACCAGCTAGTGCCTCCATTTCCTCCCATAATACATGTCTCTCCATACCTTTGGACTAGCATAGACAGCCGTGAGAAACCAATTTCTCTTACCCACACCTGAAACTTCGCAGTGTAAGAATTGTTTGTGGGTTTTTAAAACTTGTATGTTAATTGACTCATTACTCCATAGCATCCAAATTCCTCCTGACATTCCTTGAGCTTCCACAATAGCTTGGTTCTTGAATCCAAGTCTCCTTATGGTCCTCTGAGCATTATCTCTACTGCATCTTGTCTCAAGAATAATAACAATCCTAGGAGAGTACTTTCTCTTGTATTTATTTAGTGGAGCGCAAAACTCTTTGCTAGCAACACCACGAGCATTCCAGCATAAAATCATAATGGTTACTTGACTTAAATACCTCATGAGGAACCTAGTGGAATCTCCTATATGGGCTCCTGTCTCTGCATCTCTCCATCTCGTCATTCTGGGTCATAGCTTCTATCCCCATCCTTTCTTCCTGGACCATTTCTTGCCTTCCATCCACTGGGCCTCCCACCTCCTCGTCCACTCTCTGTTGATCTGGTGGATCCCCATCTATTATCATCCCCACTTTCCCTTCTTTTCCAGTTGGGCTTTCATTGGTGTTATTTTTTATTTGATCTCCCAGGCCCATATCTACTCCAGTGCACTTCCTTTCTTATGTATTCCCCTTCCTTTCCTGGCCCACTGGCTCCAATATTCTCAATTTTTGACGCATCCATAAGCCCATTATTTTCCCC
>JANTPZ010003650.1:0-14589 GCA_025593235.1 Vachellia pachyceras
AATAAGCCCAGATTATGGCCTCACCCTCACGAAGAGAGGGAGAGACCCATACACCGCAGTGCCAACCGTAATAACCGTCATGTGACACTCAAGAAAAAAAGGTACCATGTTTGCCTAACTGCCTCCGAATATGACCCCCCAAACACAAAATCATGCACAAAGACAACTCGATCGATCGTATTTGCCCTTTGCCTCCAACTTGGGCCTTCATTCCCCCATCCTCACTGAATGTCTCATCTCCTAATTCCCCCCACACACCTACCTACGTGTGTGAGTGTACATGTGTGGGGTAGTCCACTTATAGAATCTGTACTGTATATTTTGTTCTGTGGGGTATTTCACAGTTTTGGTCTCTGTATGCGCACTGTTACACACCTACCAATGGGAGGTGCTAACTGATGGGTGTGTTGGCCACGAAACTAAGGGCTCGTTTGGGAGTAAATTTTACAAAATTTAGGTTTAAAATCTAGGTTTTCTCTTTCTTACTTTATCTTTCTTACTTTTTCCTTGTTTCTCTTTCATACTTTTTCTCTCTTTCTCTTTCTTACTTTCCTCTTTCCTATCCACTTTTTTGCTTTGAAATCCATAAAAGCTATATCTTCCCAAACATAAATCACTTTTCAAAACCTAAGTTTTACCTCTATGAAACCTAGGTTTCAAACCTAGTTTCCAAACAAATCCTAAGTTCTGGTGTGGATGAGTCACCTGGCAGGGGCTTGGTTATTCATGTGTTGCTTCAAAAGCATGTCAAACCTTGCATGATTGAGTAATCCTATTGAACCCATTATTATTAAAACCAACACACTTAGGTGTTACAGTCAGTGCGCCCCGATATATTCATAGGTTTCAGCTTTTGTACGAATATATAGAGAGGTGAGCCAATGGGAATGAGCAGGGTGTCATGTTCGCGAACATTCTACACATCATTTGCCTTCAAGTTAACCCCAAAAGTGATCATGAGCTAAGTTTAATTAATTAAGCTGTTCACAAAGCATTAAAGTAAGCCAAACAAGCGAGAATCGTATAAAGTAGCATCATCTTAGTTGTGTTTATTTTAGTTAATGAGTATATATATACAGGAGGTGTCCGTGGCAAGCAGGTTAGGCGCATTATATATAGGTAGGTGAAGCGCACCAAAGACAGCAACAATCGTACTTGGTAGCTGACGGATCACTACTAGGTTGACTGTTTCTCTTCCTTTGGCTCTCTCGTGGTCGTTAATAATACTGAAATAAACCTGCCTCTCGTATCCTTTAAAGTAAAATGTGAATGTGATATCAGAATCCACTTCGTTCTCCACGCTAGCTGCAATTAATCGTGCCAATTGAGCCACTCTGCAACAGACCAGCCTTCATCTGGCATTTAGAGTTCATTAATGATCCGACGTTTTCTTCCTTGTGTCAGTCCACTAACTTCCAACCACTGCAGTTTTTAAATTGATTCTCATCGTCGCTAATTGCTCCAACACAAGTTTATACGATGTAATTTTCGGTGAGCCATTTAAACTTATGTTTTCTTTTTCTTAAAAAAAAATCGAATCCTGGTGGGATAATGGAGCTTGTTTAATTTCTGCCGAAGAATAGTTGCTTTTGAGTGACATGCACAGGGAACGCGATATTTAAAATAAGAGTAATTTGTGCGATTTAATATAAGATCATTAAGCTAATAGATTAATACTGTTGCCACAACCTCACGACACCAGCTGGGACAAGTTGATTACAATGAAACCCAGGCTTCACTAAATATCATCACCGTTCTAAACGTGTACATCATCAGGATCAGCTGTAAAAGTCAAGCCAGTTATTCAGGTCTCTGCGCAGGTTAAATAAATTAGGAAGAATCACAGTGAAGTATCAACCACTAAACATAGTTTGCCCGTCTGGAAACGCGGTGGAGTACGTTTTACTATTCATAAGATAAATGTGTAAATAAGATTGTCTCATTTTACAGAAAAACATTATTAAACGAATGTTTAACTTTTCCAAATACATTCAGTATCTGAACACAACCAATCACTTATTAATGTCTTTCAAGGACTTACTGTTAATGATCAGTGGAAGAGGTTCATTAACCAATCCTTAAAATATGGTAGATGTTGATATGTCATTTGATTGTGATCTCGTTGTGATTGATCTCCCTTGAATTTTACAGCGTGTACAACCAAGTCTAGCCATAATAAGTATTAATAACTCAAACCTGATTACTCCCCTAACTGGGCAGACGTTTTAAACCAATCAAGGCTGTGATTGCCGCAGATCTTGAAACTCCATAGCGCGAAAGAGTTAAGTAAAGCTTTGAAAAATAGACTACTTAATTCTCAGTGCTCGATTCGGCAGCAATGACGTTGTTGTGTCGCCGAGGTTTAATTTTCTCGTGGGTAATGGCCTCACGACAACGTGATTCATGTTCAGCACGTGTCATCTCATCATGCATTATGTGCATATTATATACGAGAGACAAGACACCATTAAAATTAATCAACGCTATATAAATGTAATTCTATTGTCTAATTGAATTATTTGCTCATGAAGCTTGATTGAGAAGCTTCGCGCGCGCATTTGGTCTCACTAGCTGGTAACGTGGTAGAGAAATACTTTTATACAAGTCGAGGTAAATATGTGAAGGAGATTATCTCGTTTTACGAAAAGCACTATTGAATGTGTGTTTTACTTTTACAAACGTTGTCACAAACAAGTCCAAGCTCTCGTCATCCCAGTCATTATTTTCGTTCACGTATCGAATTTCGTAAAACAAAAAAAATGAAGTCAGCCTGCCTCGATATCGTGTGTTGAATAATTAATGGAGCAGATATTCATGTGACTTCGTTTGAACGTTGAAAAATAATCTATTTTGCTGTCATACGAACAATTATAAACAAGCCGCGGCCGCCAATGAGCCGCAGGCAAGTGCTAGTGCTTGAGGGGCCTCATTCAATTGTTGATCCTGTCGGGCTCACGTGATATTCCCATCTTCATGGATCATGTTGGCCCAATTAGTTGTTATGGCCCAGTAAAAGCCCACCCCAGTGGGAATACAGAGTGGGGTCCGCTTGGACCGTCATTGGATTTCCCTTACTTCTCTGCCTTCTCAGCCAATCCATCTGTGTGATGCTTGGAATCTCCGTTTGAATCACGTTTACGTAAATTAGGGTAAAATTGCTCTCATATACTTATTTTGGTTTGTGTGAAATCATTCTTCCAACAGATCCCTAAACGCATACTTGGGGTGTTTGGCAAAGTTTATAAACACCACAAACGCGTATTCAATAATGTTTTTCCATAAAACAAGATAATTTCCTTCATAATTTATCTCGTAAACGGTAAAAACACTTCTCCACCGCTTTCCCAAACGGACCCATTGTATTGGTATACGTGTCATGCCATAAGTGCACTCACAAAAGTCACAATCTCTCATCTTCCTTATTATGCTCTTTTTTTCATTTCCCTTATCTTTACCCTCCATTTTATTAAAAGACCACAAATAACCCATTTATCATTGCTTTATCCTTTTGTCCAAGGAATTAACACTAGTAAAAAATGTTTATTTAGACCGCCCCTTTAAACTACATTTAAAGAATAAGATTTAAAAATTATGATCGGTGGTATCAATGTAAAACAACGTATTTCATCAATTTTTTTTCTTATTCAAATTTTTTGGCCTTCCTTCCCGTCAAAATATAAGGTACGTTATAACATACATAAACTAGCACTAAAGTGATTCAAAGAACAACAAAAAGGTCAGGGTAAATAAGCGATTTAATTTTTTTCCCCAAAAGAATTATTCTCAAATCGGTATTCTGAAGACAATTTTTTTTTAATTCTTACTCAAGAGATATTGCATATTACTCTGTTAAAACAGTTACTCAACTAGCCTTCAAATTCGATCAAATTGGTCCTTCCAAAGAGTATCTGCAACCCTCACATGCTCTGAAGTCTAGCTCTGTTTTGAAGAACAGTGCTATTGGCTTTAACATTGAATGGAGGTGTGCCCGTGTGAGTGGTTCTTAATCATTAGTTATTACTCAAAGATCGAATCGTTAATCTTTTTAAAGAATAAAAAAATCCAAGCCATGTAGTAAAATGATATATATCATGAAAGAATCAAAGAAATAAACAAGTCTAAGGAAAAAAAAGAATAAATACAGGTTACAGAATGTATATATAGCGACAGGAAATGGAATCAGACGAGGGATTCAACCCTAGGTGCCTTTCTGCCAAACAAGAGCTTCAAGTCATTCTCGAGAGGGGTCAAGTTAAGGTCCAAGAATTCAACCCTCTTGCTATTGGATCTCTTCAAAACTGGAACTTTGCTGGAAGAAAAGCCATGGTGAACGACGTCGTCGTCGTTTAGGATGGCTGATCTGTGTCTTCTCATGTGGCCACCCAGTGCCTGACCAAGCGAGAATTCCAGACCACAAATGGAACACTCATGGACTTTGGGTCTTGAAGTTGCTAAGCTCAGAGACTTAGCCTGCGCTTTCAGGTCTTGATCTCCCTCAAGCCTTGGCCTCTTGTGGCTGGCCCTGTGCCCTCCAAGAGCTTGAAACGACGAGAACTTGCGTTTGCATGTTTTGCACTCGTATTCCACACAATTCTGAGGCTTTGATGATCTCATCAGGACGTTGTTGCCTTGGACATGAGACAGCATCATCAGACACCTTGCTATGTCTTCGAAGCTGCTTTGATCTGCTCTCTGTCTCTTAACTGCTACGTGATCCATGGAATGAGTTAATTGGTTGGTGATCGATGAGGGGTACGGTTCGTGCAAGTATGGTATTTATAGGAGTTTGATGTGGAGGTGTTGTTTGACCAGATGGATCGGATCGTTGGTGTGAAATGAGTTTTTCAAATGCGAGGAATTGTGCGAGGCCAGGTTCAAGTGGCTCTTTGACTCGTTGCCGTATATACAAGGTTTTTGTTCATTCTTAATTAGGTATTCCGTGAATCCAAGGTTTTACTACGCTCACGTTTTGCTTACGCTGGATATTATCCACACTGGCTTGCTTGTTATCACCATCTTGACGTGTGGGTGGGGAGCTGCGCAACAATATAATATGATATATATAACTCCCACACTCAATTTCCTAATTACTCTAGAAGGCTAGTCTTATTTTTTTAACCTTCAAACGGGTTTCTTGAAAAATTTACTTGGTTTTTTCGTTGCAAGCGAAAGTGATGTAAGTGCTTATTACATGCAATTTTAAACATAGTTATTGCGTAATTTTTTTCTAAATGCATTGCGTTGATAGTTACACAAGCGATCTGACACGGACGGACTTCAACAAAAGTTGGCCGCCAAAAATATAATTTAATTTCGTCTTCTCCCCTTTATATATATATATAATTAGATTATAAGTCAATATTTTTTTTTTGATGAATTTTGAAGAGTTCACTCGCAGATTTTAATATTATTCTTTGAAGCCGTCACGTTCACTGTGCATTTAAAAATCCTGTATGGTTCTATTGGTAAATCAAAGGCTTGTTTATGTTTAATTACTTCTCTCTCTCCCGAACAAACATGCATGGATCTTTAGGACGTGGTTTGTTTAATTTGCACAGGCGATTGTCTCAATGAAATACGTGTTCTTTGACTTTCACTTTGTTTATGATATTAATTAATGTATATGCATGGTCATTGGTATTGATTTGAATTTTCCCAAGACGCAGACACGTACGTTGGGTCGGGGGCGAGTAGCTAGCTTCTGAAATCTGGAGAGAATATAATGTCAGTAAAAACAGGAGAGTCAGAAGTCAAAATTAGGAAACTTTATATAACGTTCAGCTCTGAGAGATATGGGTTGGAGTTTACTGGTTTTCAGGAACCATCCTGGCAATTAAACATCATTAAGGACTTTTGGAACACAACATTATATTATAGTCGCAGCTCGAAGTCTGACTGTTAACTAACACAGTAGTTGCCGTTTTTGTTCAAATCTAAGGAACCTGGTCTTTTTACTAATATTCCTCGTGGGTTGTAAAAGCAGTTAGACGGCCTTTTTGACCAATTGAAGCGAGACAAATACTGAGGAAGCTTACGTAATTGGTGAGGGGATACTGCAGAAATTATGGCTATCATCGTTTGGTACTTATCCTGAATATTATACGTATAGGGTCGCGTAAGTGTAAATCTTAGATGCACTGAATCTTTCTGCATGTTTCGTGCTTCAGCTTGTTTGAATCACTGAAAATAAAAGCGCGTAACAGTGTTGAGAATTAATTTCTCTGAAACTTGGAATTCTCGGACAGATATATTGGCAAAAAAGCAAGTGCTGGTAGGTAAAGCAGTTGGGTGTTGTGTTACACACACACACACACATATCTGCTGCTGATTTTGACGGGAACACCGGAGGAGCCGCCACCAAAGTCCCGGAGAATTATGCGATGACATTGAAACTTGAGACGATTAATTCTTATATTCACTTTCTGTAATCATGTGAATGGAGATGTTGGATCTAACACTTGAAGTGAATGCTCAATTTTCAAACCACACGCACCGATTGAATCATGTGTGATTGTTCTTTTTTATGACCTTTCACGAAAACGTAGAGCCAGTTAATTCTTTCGGGGCCAGATTGGACTCTGTTGATTAGATGTATACTTAACGATTTCTTAACCAAACCTCCCCTGATTCATCGCCCCATTACACGTTGAATTAATAAAGAGCATGCCCGTATGAGAAAATATTATTTTTCAGAAGAAAGCGTTGGCCAAAGAAAGGATTATTCTACCACAGTTCAACTTTCAATAGCCCAGCGGATTGAGTAGGATGGAATGAATTGATTCTTCACGACATAACGAATCAACGTTTGAATAGTCGATGGAAAACGTGATTACATTTAGTACCTCATATATCTAAACTCCAACCTTCGATAGACCAACAGATCAGGTTGAATGTGTTTGGGGAATCTGTTGAGAGAAAGGAGTTACGGATTCCGAGATGATTTTATAGATTTTGATATGCTTTTACGGATTTTGATTTTTTTACGGATTTTGATATGCTTTTGTCTTAGTTTACGTGCACCGTTGGAAAAAATTGTATCCTGAACATGCACTGAGTCTAACAGAATGAACTAGTTTTTCACAATGTAACGAATTAATGTTTGAATTCTATTAAAAGAGATGTTCACATATAATATCTAACATTAATTTATAATCATTGCCTCCATGAGAAAAATAGTTTTACTCATTCAAAAAATTAATCAATAGCCCAACTCTGAGTTCATAAAAAGTTAAAAAAAAGGCTCCTTCCAGTGCATGATAGTGGTAATTGGTAAACTATCAAGTTGGAAGTTCAGGTTAGTTAGATCTCCAACTTTTTTTTTATACAAAAAAAGGTTTAGGTGGGTTCGGCACCGGTCCTCCACCAAGGCCAGGGCCTGGCCCCAAGACTCTTTGAGCACTTACAAGGGACTTACGAGATCGCCTACCAAAGGAGTCCTCACGACGGCAGAGGGAATCGAACCCACCTCCTTGTGGGAGTTGGGTCCGTTCCTTACCATCTGTGCCAAACTCATTTGGCATCTCCAACTTAATTGAGTGTAGAGTTATTCTTATCACTACTCAAATAATCTGTAGAGGATATAATGAATGTGGGCCGGAACTGGAATGGGCCCATTAAGACGTGCTTGCATTTGAATGGGCCGTATAAAGTTAAATCACCTGCCCGACCCCCAAAAGCAGAGCACAATAACTTCAGCCCCGGCCTGGTGGTCCCCACGACGGCACGTTCTGTATCTATCAGCGAGTGCAAGAGAGATCAATTATTGGGCCCACTTCTCAACCATGGTCAGTAAACCCTCATACTCCCAACCACGGTTAGGCTCCTCCTCCCTCCTTCCCCATCGATTCCTGTAATTGCTTTAGCTTCAGATCTACTTCATCGTTAGGGTTTCAATTTTGGAAGACTTCTCTTCAATTCTCTATTCATATCTTTCGTAAATCCCGTTGAGATCGATCTCCCGACCGTGGGATTCATTGATAATTGTTCCATGTTTCTCCACAAGAGGCATAGACACTGATAAATGGAGACGCAGCGAATTGTCGAATTTCCGCATCAGAACATGGACAAGCGCCCCAGGAAGAGACCTCGTTTAACATGGGATATGCCCCCTGCTATTCCTCCAGCTTCCAAGGTTTAATTCCTCGAATCCCTGCATGTTTTTATGTTATCTACCTGGTGATTTATATTTTTTTCCCATTTTACCAGACCCTCTCGAACGTTCATTAATTCCTTTAACTGTTGAGTGCGTTTACTCTCTATAATTTTCTAAACAATTTGCATAGTTTTCCGTAAGTTTTCTAGCTGATCACTTGGCTGTCCCTTTCCCCAGTCAAATTTTATGCGCCTGTGGCGGGAAATATTGGAGCATGTTGTATAGGAATTTTCGAACTCGATGGATTCAAAATTACGATATTTTTCCTTGCGAAATTGTTGTGTTTAAATTTACATGGATGTTGCTGCACCAATTATTCCCGGACTGGAATATGGGATGTTGATGCTAAACCATACGCATATGCCATTGTGCTTGCAATGAATATTATTGGAAAATTTTCCATCGTTTTTGAATGATTGAGTTATGGATGCTTGCAGGCTCTGCCGGCTTTGTATTGCAGCCAGGAACCTGCGAATGGAGTGGTTCCGAATCATGTATATTCTTCCGTCATCTACAGGGGAGTGCCTCGCAATGGATCACCCCCTTGGAGACCTGAAGATAAAGATGGTCACTACGTTTTTGCTATCGGTGAAAATCTAACCTCACGATGTAAGTGATTTATTTTCATGCCGAATGCAAAGCCTGCATTGCATTAAGTTTTTGTTGAGCACAGTTTATTTTTTTACCTGGTGCTTATCTTACGCGATCTGAAATCTTTAACACCCCTCCCTAGAACAACAAGGGAAAAAAGGAGGTGGAGGAGAAAGATGACTGATTATGATTGTACTTAGTTTCGGTGATTTTTTTCCCTGTTTTATGGCTGTGCTATGCATGTACTTGTTCAGTGAAATTGATTATTTTCTTATGTCTGCAGACAGAATTCTCAATAAAATGGGCGAAGGTAATTTATGGTTTCTCTGATTTTTTTTAAGATTCCTGCTCCTCTAAATAATTAATATTAATTTATTTTCAAGTTTTTACTGAAGTTTGTTGGTGGTTTTGATTTTGCTCCAATGTACACCTTTTCTAAAATTTATGCAGGGACATTTGGCCGAGTCTTGGAATGTTTCGACAATGAAAAGGAAGAAGTTGTTGCAATCAAAGTTATTCGCTCGATCCACAAGTATTGTGAGGCTGCAATGATTGAAATTGATGTTCTGCAGAGGCTTGCCATGCACGACATTGGCAATGCACGGTAAGAAATTTTTTCTCCATACATTCCCTAATTGGTTGTAGATGTTCAAAGTGATTTTGGTATAAGTTGTTTCGTTCTTTGCAGTTGTGTGCAAATACGGAATTGGTTTGACTATCGTAATCATATTTGTATTGTAAGTATTTATTGATGTTCATAATTTGATTAATATGATAGGAATGCCTATTCCTTCATACTTAAATATTCTGTGAGTTAAAAAACTTGCGGATGGATTTAAATGGTTTCAACAGGTATTTGAGAAGCTTGGGCCAAGCTTATACGATTTTCTCCGCAAAAACAGCTATCGTTCTTTTCCCATTGATCTTGTTCGGGAGTTTGGCAGACAACTTTTGGAGTCTGTAGCATGTGTGTGGACATAACTTGTACCTAATTATCTATTTATCATCTAATGGATTCCCCTTTCCTGGTTGGGGGTTTAAAGACATGGGCTTAGATAGTTACTCATCTCAATATGGATGATAATTTTTTAATATTTGAATCAAGCAAACTTTTATTGAATTGACAGAAATAGTTATTTACAACTGTCTATTATGATTCTAGATAACTTATTCTGTTTCTTATCTCTGCAGTTATGCATGATTTGCGATTGATTCACACTGATTTGAAGCCAGAGAATATTCTTCTTGTCTCATCAGACTATATTAAAGTGCCAGACTACAAGGTATATTTCACCACCATTCATGATGCTACCTTGGAAATATTACTGCTCTCATTTGCCACCATTCTCAAATACCAAAATTTTGACACGTCCGCCTTTTGTTGGCGTAATTCATCTGTCAATTAAGTTTCTAGCTCGAACTACAAAAGATGGCTCCTATTTCAAAAATCTACCTAAGTCAAGTACCATAAAACTCATTGATTTTGGGAGCACAACATTTGAGCACCAGGATCACAGTTATGTGGTGTCAACCAGACACTATCGAGCACCAGAGGTTATCTTAGGTAACTATTGTTGGTGTGAAGCACGTGCTTATTTTTTCTGTTGATCTTGTACCATGTGTTATCTGATGTTTTCTGCAGGTATTGGGTGGAATTATCCCTGCGATATCTGGAGTATTGGCTGTATACTGGTTGAACTCTGCTCTGTAAGTAATTTTCAATGTAGACTCACTCACCTTTGTTTTCTCACTTCCCTTGATGGAATGTTGAATGACTCTGATTAAACTGAAGTGGATATGAAGATCTTGTAGTGCTTGGGTGAAGGTTTTTGTTTTTAAGTCTATCTTTAGGAACAAAGAAGAGTATTGGGGCATGATCACCCGAACTGGTTTTCTTGGAAGTGCCTGAGTTTCACAAATATTTGTATCTTCTAGAGTTATCGCAAGGCACTCTTGCTTCTCTTGTTTGTGCACTCTAAATGGTTATCTTGTAGTGAGTAGTGAGTTGAAATGATGAATTTGGATGAAGCTCTTTCAACAGAGTCTAATAGCAATTTCTAGTGGAATCGGACTGCTTAGAGACAGAAAATGTTGAAAACGAATTTTTACACATTCTGTAATTTTTATTTGAGCAAGCTTTTATTAACCTGGCCATTCTTCCCAGGTGAAGCTTATTTCTCCGATTTGGATGATGTCATCACGATTACTTTAGCTTATTTCCTATTGCCTCAAATGACCTTATCAAGATTACTTCTGGGAGTCCGTGTTTAGCATTATAATGTTCTTGTATACGAACAGGGTGAAGCTCTTTTTCAAACTCACGAGAACTTGGAGCATCTTGCTATGATGGAGAGAGTTTTGGGGCCACTACCTCCACATATGGTGGTCAGGGCCGAGTAAGTGTCTACGGATTCTCTTTGCTTTTAGTAATTGTTTCTCTTTCTCCTTTGGCTTAGCTTCATATCTTGCCTACTTTTGCAGCCGTCGAGCTGAGAAGTATTTTAGAAGGGGTGCACGGCTGGGTTGGCCAGATAGTTCAACTTCAAGAGAAAGCATGAGGGCTGTGTGGAAATTGCCTCGCTTGCCGGTACTTTCTTTGAAACTGATCCATGCAGATCATATGTTTTCCTTCTGAATTAAGAAGGGGTTGTTAACCCATTCCTATACCTGTTTGTATAGGAGTTAAGTTTATTTTATCATCACCCTGACAATGCTGCGAAGGTTATTAACACTGAGTTGTGTTTTATGGCACTGCAGAATCTTATAATGCAGCATGTCGATCATTCTGCTGGCGATTTGATTGATCTTCTGCAAGGACTCCTTCGATATGATCCTGCTGAACGGTTCAAAGCAAGGCAAGCGTTGAGACATCCCTTCTTCACCAGAGATCCAAAACGTCGTTATCCTCTGTAACTAGCTCACACAGAATGAAATGGAGGAGAAAACATGAGTTTGGAGATGACTCTTGTGCAACACTACTAGCTAATGGTATCTCTATTTCATGACCCCACGCTGTATATTTGCATGTTCCCCTCTCTCCATCGCTTCTTTTCCTTTTCTTGTTTAACCTCAGCTTCCCCCACCCCTTTGTTTCTTTTGCTCTTCCGGTCGTTTCAGCAAGCAAAATCGTTCAGAGAATTAATTTTTGAAACCAAGCATCATTGTACTTGTCAGGACAAGTGCTTATGTTTTATGTTGAACTCGAGGGTGCTTGTGGTTTCTATTCCAAACGCCGGTAAAAACGAGCTAACCTGGCAAACTCTCTTTAACGCAGCAATTATGATTGAAAGGCAAATAATTAATTTGTAGAAATCTATATTGCAATGAGAATTGAAATGGGGAAGTGGCAGTTTTGGAGTTTTCATGATTTTTCTTATGAGTGAACTTGATAACGAGAAATATTAGATCTATATTAAAAGGGGATTGATTCTGGGAGAGGAGGAAAAAACCTTATTTTCTTCTGGTAGAAAAATTAATTACATTAAAAAAATTCATGATACTGTCTGGCTGATGTGGTGGTAGGGCCCGCCTTCACTGTTTAGGTCTTCGTGATTCAAAATATATAATAAAATGCTTAAAATTTGAGGTGAAAAAATAATTAGAATGCTTTAGCAGATAGAAAATGACCTCCATTTTTTAATTTAGATATAAAAAATTGTATATCTTACTAAAAAATTGAAATAATTTATTACTCAGAGACAACAATATAACCCTAATGAAATTCTGAAAACAATAAACTAATATTTATAGCTCATAAACTTTCCTTTTATGATAAGATCTTGGACCCAATCAGATTCAGAGACACCAATATCAGACCCACCGCGGTTCGCAAGAGCTATCGATAAGAAACATCAGTCCTGGCCAGCATCAGATATTTTGTTATTACTTGAATTTTAGTTAATTTAATTTATTGTACTGAAAGTTTGCTAAATGTTATTGTTTTCACCATATGGAGGCTTTGTATAAATTTAAGAGTGGCGGAAAACGGATTGGGAGAGAAGCAGCAAGGAAAGAAGAAATGACGAAAGATTCGGGAAAATAAGCTAACCAGTGGATCTGAAACTGGCAAGGCTGGCATGTTTGGTCACTGGTGGTAGTAAGTTGCCACTTATTCTTTGGTTCAATGTAATTCATAAAGCTTGTTTGACTGTATTATCAGCTCTAATGGTTTCTCTGCGCCGCCCTAGGGCATGCGTGGCGGCTCCACTCAACGAGTGACGTAGTAAATGTTGGGAGTGTACTGTCTTCTCTCCCTCCAAACCCCCTGCTCCGTTCCCCTCTTAAAGAGCCGACCGTTGCTGGCAGTGGACTAATCCCTTCTTTCTCTGCAACTCCATGCAGCGGGCTCTGGTGGCATTCAATGCCCCATGGATTTGATTTTTTTTTTTCCTGAGAAAAGAAATAATATTTTTATAAATTCGATTTAACAATTTCACATCACCATTGTTCCTCAAGATCATGATCAAATATATTAAACCTCAACCCCATCTACGATGAGCTTTTTTACCCTTCCTGCCCAGAGATTCTCTCATCATCGATGGATCAATAAATTTGGTGTGCATGATTCAATGGATGGGTAATGAATAACACGTCAAAATTAGATGGTCTGGAATTAATGGATATGCATTCCCTACATGTTCTCCAAATAAAATGTGGGAATGATTTATAAGTTTTGCTTCTTCATATCAATGAGTATGCCGTCTTCGTTCTCATTTTATATTGATTTTTAGTTCAAAATGTTCTGTGAGAAAATTAATGTTTATTCCTTAAAATAATTACTGATCATGGCCACGGGGGTTTTAGCCTCTTCTATCCATCTCCTCTGTTGCGATATTCAGGGTTTTAGCCTCTTCTCCGGTCTTCGCTGCTTGCTTCTCCGATTCGCACTCCAACTTCTCTGAGGCCTGAGCCATGGAGTCTCTGGCCACCCTGCACCACTGTCGCCCACCTCTTCCCTTCCCATCCAACCGTCCCCCTTCTTCATCATCGGCGCCCATACCTGCCGTCTCCTTCAGGTCACTACCACCCCGTTTTTTGCCGTCGCGATTCTCGTCTTCCTCTTTCAGGTCATCGCCCATTAGAGCCGCATCATGGCCGTCAGAATCCTTCACCGGCCCTGCTTTCCGTAGACCCAAAACCACATTGCCACAGTGGCTTCAAACCCTAAACTCCCTCTCCTTACCCGTCATCCGAACCACCTGCACCGTTATAGCGGCGGCTGCGTTTTTCTACATGCGTCTTCTTCACCACAGGCCCGCCATTGCAGCCCCATATGAGACGCCCACGGTGGAGTCAAGGACGGAGTCGATGGAAAATTCTGCGAATGAAGAAAATCGAAGAGCTATTGATGAGAAATTGAGGAACAATCCCAATGATACCGAGGCTCTTCGGTCGCTCATCGAGCTAAAGGTCAGGGCGCGCAAATTCGAGGAAGCGATCCAGGTCATAGACCGTTTAATTGAGCTCGAACCGGAAGAGTTTGAGTGGCCATTGCTGAAGGCTCACATGTATGTTTACAATGGTGACTTCGAATCAGCCAAAGAGAAGTTCGAAGAAATTCTAACGAAAGATCCTTATCGTGTAGAGGCCTATCATGGCCTGGTAATGGCAACTTCGGAATCGGATAAGCCGCTGGAGGATTTGTTGAAGAGGGTCGAAGAGGCAGTGGAATTGTGCAAACAGGAAAAGCGGGAATCTGAGGTGAGGGATTTGAGGCTCTTGATTGCTCAGATTAAAGTCATGGAGGGAGAACTTTCTGATGCTCTGAAGGCCTATCAGGAGCTTGTAAATGAAGAACCAAAGGATTTCAGGCCTTACTTATGTCAGGGTATCATATATACTCTTCT
>JANTPZ010003655.1:0-11436 GCA_025593235.1 Vachellia pachyceras
AAATTAAAATATACCCACTTCTTCAAGCATACCAAACATATTTTTAATCTCATTTCCACTTCCAGTTCCACTTCCAATTCCATCAAATTCAATTCTACTTACCAAACGGGGCATTAAGGGAACTTGGCTAACAAAACCTTTAGCTCCACGAGTCTAATAATTTCTCTCGATCACACGTTTTTTTTCTAATTTTCAGGAGAAAAGCAGATCATTAAAGAGAAGAAACACAATCAACGATATTCTAATGTGTTAAGAATCCATAAATGTCTATTGGTAATCTTGTAAGCCTTGCTAACAGTCATCAATAAGAATCTATGAATCAAAACAAATGACGATGATTTCTTTCAAATACTAAGAAAAGTGGAAAGAGGAAACACAACTAAGTAGAAGAAACAGACTCATGTCATCTCCGACTCTTTCAAAACGGTAAGCATTCTAACTTTCTCACGGTCTCGCTTAAAAATATAATATAATGGCGTGTAACACAAACAGCACAATCCAAATGGAATAACCATCATGGAAAGAAGGCCTTTGGACAACGCAAGAGCCTCTGGAGCAGATCCTTTAGCAAAATCAACAGACTTAGAGTCATACCCAAACAGCTTCTCAGAAAGAATGCCCACCAATGGAGCTGCAACTGAAGAAAATGATCCCTCAAAAGCACGATCAAATGCATAGATCATGGTCCTGTGTTTTACAGGGACCACTTCTGCGAACATTGGACCGTTTGCTGCCGCAGCATTCCAGCTTATACATAGACCCATTATCAAGAGAGTGATGGCGAACATGGCGAAGCTGCTTACTGACTGAGGGATCACCTTCAGAAGAAACCATGAGAATGGAATACCCATAAAGGCACTGAATTGTGCACACATGATACGCCCAGAATGGGGATATATGCGAGACAGCTTATCAGCTATTGAACCTCCGACAAAAGATCCAACAGCACATCCAATAGCAAACAGACTAAGGAGTGTTGCTGAACTGTTGTGATCAAAACCTGCAAAATCAGTCATGCTGGGTCACCTTTTCAACTATTTTGAAGCTTCCAAAACAGAAAAAAAGGGATAAAGATTTATTTTTGTAATGTTGTGAAGATATTGTAATGGAGTTACTTTCGTGCTCACCTATTAGTTCGAACCACATTGTGAAGAATACCATGGCAGTCCACGGCAGTGACCCAACAGTACCCTGTAAAACAATGATTTGAAAGGTTTGCACTTTCATCACAGCTTTCATGGCAGCCCAAGATTCCATCCAAATTGGTGCCGTACTAGTATTGCCCTTCTCCACAAGTTCATCCCTGCTTCATACGCGCAGCTAATTTACCAACTATTACAAAATTAAAAAAAACGATGCATTTATTTGTTGGTATATTTATTGTGCTAGAGGATGAAAAAGGTAAGACAGACAACATGGACAGATGTTCAAGGCAAAACGACTTGAAAGTTTTTCCAGTGCTACAGGCTTCCACTCCAACCTCTTGACTTTACAACAACTATAACTATATTAACTGTCATGGTACTTATCCTATCATCTAAATTGCAATTTTCGAGAATCGATACAAGTTGGAATAGTCAATGCAACCAAAATGTAATATGACCAAATGGGTGGATTATTAGACTGTTGAATTCTTGACTGAAAATGTCGTTACCTATCTGAAGTCTGACTAGCATCAGAAGCCTTGATATTTCTTTTTCTTGGATCAACCACATACACTAAAACCAGGAATCCAATTAATGCACTCAAAGATGCCATTAAAATGAAGGCACATCGCCATCCTGGTATGCCCCAAAATTGCTCCCCAGCCATGACTGTGGCCAAAACACCACCTCCTATGCCTCCAACGGTACCAATAAGGTTTAGTAATCCAAACCCAGTTCCTCTCACAGCATCACTGTAGCTGTCAGCTATGAAAGATTGGAGTGCTGGAATCACAATTGCCAAACCAAAACCGTTTACTGCCCTCCAGAATGCAACCTGCAGAAAATCATGGCTAACGCCCACGGCTGCGGTAGATAAAGCCCAGCAGAAAGTGCCCATGGCAAGAATTGCGGGCCGATCATGATTTAGAACAAGTATACCTGCCAAGGGAGATGACAATCCCTGCACGAAGTTCCTTATAAATGTAAGGTACCCCAGATCAGATGGTCCAGCATTAAATGCTTCACTGACTTCTTTGTAAACAGATGGAAGGAGATTTTCATCAGCACGCTCCATAATGGCGGCGAAGTTGATGAGAATAAGAGAGAGGGAGACACCAAAAATCTGTACTGTTCTGTCAAAAAGGATGGCATGGCCGTGATAAAGATTATTGTTAATGCAGCGAAAGAAACCTCCCAGAATGTAAGAGAAAAGGTGAAAGAAAAGGCACCGGTAAACTATTACAGCATATCACCGTTTCACACCAGGCACATAAAGAAAGGAAAAGAGAAAATCACAGAACAGCACGTAAAGTCAGATCAAGGTAATGTAGGACTAGGACCTCATTTTCATTGAAAAATATTTTTAAAAAAACCGTTTAGGAAAATTGTGAGTGAGTGAACCATTTCATGTCTTATCTCATATTATTCAAAACTCTATAGCCAGTAGTCATTTCTCTCTATGATCACTGATCAGAGAAGGAATTTTGTAGTCGACGTTCACAAATGAGATTGGTTCTTAGCAAATTATTGTTATCAACTTCTCCTCATATGAGATGTTTGTCCCGCTCAAGAACTCCATGCAAGAGACTGCCAAAGAAACAAATTTTCACAAGCTACCTCAAGAGAACGAATCCCTGTCTCTTTCTAGCACAATATAATTGATAAAATGTCACAAGTAAGCAGAAAATCCTTTTAATGCAGTTTCAACCTTAAAATTTCGTAATATCATAATTACCTAAAATATATGGAATTTAGCACAAAAAGACCTATTCTCCTATAGGATAATTGATAACTACACAACGCAGGGGTAACAGTTAAAACCTTCATATATGTCTTGACCATTATTGGTATCACGGGCGAGAAATATTTAAAAACTTGGGCTTCAGGATAACAAATTTGTTTCCCAATCGAAAAAGAATTAACAAACTGTTCTTCATGGAATTTGAGGAGAGTAAACTGATTATAAGGCCTACACAATAGAGAATAAATGGAGAGGAAGACAAGTCGATAACTGGGAGTTGTGAAATTGGTTTTCCTGATTATATGGTTTCGTTGCTCTGATTTGATGTTTTGAATTGAATCGTTTCGCAGGACCGTAGCTTTACACATAAGGATAGTATCACCACATAAAAGATTGAAAATGTATAAAGAAACTTGATCCGCGAGGAGGCGTTATCCTTTTGCCCGTTGACCTTGGGCCAAAACCTTGTTTTTACATTTAGCTGATGTTATCACCAAGTGGGTACCAAATTCTTTCGATTCTTCTGCATCTAGTAATATGATCCTCTTGAATACTGGATTCTGTTTGTTGATAACGAGTTAAAAGGTCCGCATATATTAAAAGCAGAAGCCGTGAGTAGAAAGAAGGAAAGAAAGGCTGCAGGATTACCCCACAGCAAAAGGCGTATGTAGATGCAGCAGAGAATCGAGAGAAAAAAAAAAGGAAAAGGCATGATATAAGCACAGATGTGGTAAATAAACAAGAGTTGACCGGTCTCTGAAGGGGGGGGGAGTTGAAAGTGCGAGGAAAACTCACTTCATGGTTTCTGAGCGTTTGAGACCGTAAACCGGAAGAACGGATCGAAGAAAAGCGCCGCCACGGTGTCTAGGAGTGCGAGTGAGACGCATATTGGCTTCAAAAACCAGCGTCAATGGCGGATCTCCCAATCCGCCTTGTATTTTGGTGCTTTACCCATATAGACTGTCAGCAATAATATTTTAAAAGTAGCAAGAAATAATTATAATTTAAAAGGGAATAGTGAAGCAGAGTGTGCCCAGAAAATGGGAGAATCGGAGAGAGGAGAGCTGACAAGGAAACAAAAACTGAAAAAAGTGGTAAGCGCCTACCTACCCAGCGGTTAACAGTTATAGAAGCAGCGGAAATCCAAGATGGAGGGAGGGGTGTGTACTGTTTCACTACACATGCTGGGGACGTCCAAGGTACTCTCCGCGTTACCGTTTCTCTCACGTAATCAACTCCCCCTTCCATTTACACATGGAACGCGGAAATGGCATACAAGAAAGAAAACTTTTTTTACACAGCGAAAGCTCAAGAGCTTAGAAGACAAAAGAAAACATTAGTAGCCACACGGTTCTATTTCATTGGCATTTACTGAATAATAATTGTCTACTCTTTTCCGATGATCCTCCTTATATCTGCAAAAAGCAAACCTAATATTGCAATCAATATTAAGCATGTCAACCAGAAATTTCGATTCCAGATTTATCCTTTTAAAACTGAGATTGAAGATCGTCTGAAGACCTATGTGTTTGTCCATTCCTCAACAAACATGGGGCTTACATTGACTCAAATAAGCAAAGAAAACATTGAAAGTACTTTTGATTGGAGGGCTGACCTTTGGGTGGGCTGGGCCTTGGGTAGCCATTGGGCTTTTAGGGAAACAGAGGAATGAAGAAGGACTTGGATGAAAAACATGTTTGGGTTTGGACAATTACCAGACCCAACTAGGTGTAGAAGATTTGGGTGTTGGGCAAAACATTTGTATCGCAGAGTGCAGCATAGGTCACCTGTCCGGCAGCTGTTTAGGGTGAGGATGAGAGTGATTTATAATCAATATGTGAGATGCTATTGAAACAGTAGTGAATGAGGAGTCCTTATTTGTGAGATATGAGAATGAATAGATCCCAGTCGTTGAATGAAGTGTGATTAAACAAGAGGCTTATAGTAAAGAGCACAGCTCGAGAGGCGGAACATGAAGAATACTCTTACAGCAGAGATTTATAACTCCAAGAAGGGGCGTCAGGCGTTAATATAGCTCATACATAATTTGTTTTGAAAAATAATAATATATCTTGGTTTTCTCAGTCTAATTAAAAGAAGAAGAAGAGGAAAAAAGGGTCAATGTGCTTATGCATTAAGAATCAGGAGGAGGGATGAGTAACAGTGATCCTGTGTGTATAAATCATTGCTCCTCGTAGAGCAGAAAAGCCAAATTAAGACGCTCCCGGGACTTCCTTCTCTCCGGCTCATAGCCACCAAAGCCCCCATACTTCACCTCCATCCACAGAGATCATGCATAAGCCACACATAGCTCTGCTTTCCAGCCCAGGCCTTGGCCATCTCATCCCCTCCATTGAGCTCGGAAAGCTCCTCGCCCTTCACCACAATCTCAAGGTCACAATCCTCGCCGTCACTTCCCAATCCTCCGAAGCCGAATCCCACACTCTGAAATCAGCCATCTCCTCCATCCACTTCTGTGACTTCCTCGAAATCCAATCCCCGGACCTCTCTGGCCTTCTTGAAGATGAAGCGGCCGTCGTCGAACGCATCTGCGTCGTCATGCGTGAAACAAAAGGCGCTCTTCGTTCTCTGCTTTCAAACATGGCGCACCCTCCTTCCGTGCTCTTGGTCGATATATTCGGCCTCGAATGTTTGTCCGTAGCAGAAGAATTCGGCATGCTCAAGTTCATTTATGTCGCTTCCAATGCCTGGTTCTTCTCTTTGCTTTTGTACTCTCCCGTCCTGGATAAACAGGTGCAGGGCCAGTTCGTGGATCAGAAAGTACCCCTCGAAATCCCAGGCTGCAGTCCAGTTCGTCCTGAAGATGTTGTTGATCCCATGCTGGACCGGAACACTCGGGATTATCAAGTGTACATCGGCATGGGGATGGCGATGCGAAAAGGAGACGGGATATTGGTGAACACGTGGGAACAACTCCAGCACAAAGACCTTCAATCCCTGAGAGATGAGAATCTATTGGGTGGGATGCTAAAAGTGCCCGTGTATGCCGTCGGACCCTTGGTGAGGGAGCCAGAACCACCCTCAAGTTCCACCCTGGAGTTGCTGGGGTGGCTGGATCGGCAGCCCGGCGAGTCGGTGGTTTACGTCTCGTTCGGTAGCGGTGGAACGTTGTCGCACGAGCAGACCGTGGAGGTGGCTTGGGGTTTGGAGTTGAGCCAGTTGAGATTTGTGTGGGTGGTGCGTCCGCCAACCGGAGGAAGAGCAGACTCTGCGTTCTTTAGCACCGGGGCCGGAAACCGTGAGACTGATGATCCGCCCAATTATTTGCCGGAAGGGTTCAGAGATAGGACGCACGAAGTGGGGAAATTAGTTCCACAGTGGGCTGAACAAGCAAGCATACTGAGGCATCCGTCGGTGGGGGGATTCATGTCGCACTGTGGGTGGGGCTCCGCTCTGGAGAGCATAACGAACGGCGTGCCGATGATCTGCTGGCCGCTATACGCCGAGCAGAGGATGAACGCGACCCTGCTGGCGGAGGAGTTGAGGGTGGGAGCGAGACCAAAGGTGTTGCCGGCGAAGAAGGTGGTAGGAAGGGAGGAGATAGCGAGTTTGTTGAGGGACGTATATGCAGGGGAAGCCGAACCCCATGAGGGAGAGAGCGAGAGAGCTGAAGGAGAGTGCTGCCATGGCTATGAAGATCGGCGGTTCGTCCTTCACCGCCCTCGACGATGTCGCTAAGCAGTGTGACACAAGCTGGCACCATCTCCACTGATCAAATTAGGCCTTTTGTCTCGGTGTATGTCTGTGGAGCAATAAAAAAACATGGCCAAACCATGGTATTGGCTTGGAGTAAATAAACTGGAGAAAATCTGGAAGAAGGGCTTTTTATTTAAAATATGATTTCGGCCTTTCAAATCATACTTTTCTTCTTTTTATATTTATCTTATATGCTCTATCAAAATTATCTTTCTTATTTCCTTTAATAATAAATTAGATTCTTTGTTATGCAATTGTTACATTAACTTATATTCTTTTTAGGGATTTGCATTTGAAAAAGTGGTTCTGACATCAATTATTACGCTATCATTTTAAGTTTATTTTGTATTTCAATAAAATTAAGATTTCTAGCCATGCTTAGCAATGTTGATTAGTTTTCATGAATTGTTTCGGAGATTTTTTTGTAGAGATAATTGTATTTTCTTCTCTCTTAGACTCTTATCCTTCCGTGATCATGTTAAACTTTAACTACGCCACAACAAAAACTCCAACTTATATACGGCCGTGTGTGGTAAAATATATTTTGAACCCAAAAATTTATTAACATGCAGACTTTAACGTTTGGTAATTCCTTTTTCAAAATACATTTCGAGTAAATAACTCTTTTTTGACATAATAAATGCACTCTGAATCAAACATTTATTCAAATGTAAATGCATTTTCAATTAGATATCTCCATTTTCGGTCTTGATATCATTAATTGTAATTTCACTCCTAATTTATTTGATTATCTTTTAAATGTGAAAGTATAACTTACATGTTAGGCCTTCAAATGCAGTTAATCAATTTTTAATATGAAACTCACTTTATATGTAGTTCAATTTTTTAATTAAAGTGATTTATATATATATATATATATTAAGGATTAGAGTAGTAGACTTCTTTGCTTTTTCCTACAACATCAAATAAATTATTTACTCTCTTAATATTTAAATATAAGGCCAATTTACATTTTTATCCTGAAAATTTTAGGAATGGACAATTTTAGTCTCTTCATCTTTCTCCTCTCTTTGACGCTTCTCCCCTCTTTTGCCTGAACCAAATATTTCCTATTTTCCTTCTTCCTCTTCAAAACAAATAAAATAATGTAGCTCAAGTAAAAAAGTATACTCTATGAAGAAGAAATGTGCACGAAAACTTAAGTTGTATGTGAGCCTCTCATAGACACTACCTTATATCGGCCTCCAAAACTATTTATCACCCATTAGTAAAATAAACTTGGGAAATTCACATATAAATCCCATGCAAGGCATTTAATGAAAAAATGGTCCCAAATATTCTCACATTTATTCTCAGGTCCCATGGGACCTTTTTGTAATATATTGCAGTTGTGAAAAGTCTGAAATGCCACCACTTTGTCCATATGTAAACTTGCCAAAGTCCAATGAGCTTCCAGGAGGATAAATAAAAAAGGATAATTATTTGTAAAATGAAGTAAACAATGGGATTGCAAAGCAGGAGAGGAGACATAGTAAAATATTCCGACTTGGGTTTGGCGTCGAAGCTAAGGCGATAGAGGAAGCAGCATCAACGGCAGTAGAAGAAGAATAAAGCGCTAAGAAATAGTGTAGATCCAGCAGATAATCGTCAGAAGCAAATATTTGATTTTGACCTTGCTTCTTTTTTTTTTTGATGCTTGCCTAGTAAGTATCCTGGATCTACCTCTACACCCATTTTGATTTCGCTGGGGCAGCAGAAAATCTTCACCTTTTGCTTTCATTTTATGTATTATACCAGCAAAATATTTTTTTCTGGGCAGACTTCACAGTAGCAAATCAACTTTTGGTGTTTGTTTGGTTTTGTTGCAAGTAAAAGTTCATTAATAATAGATCATAAACTATTCGAATGAAACAATGACGAGCATTCAACTATATTAAGAATCTCCTTGAAGGAAGGTTTTATAGTATGAATGATTGCAATTGAATTGTTTAAGTGTGATAATCCTAAGGTACTTATAAATAATTCCATGCTTTTCTAGTCAGTTCATGTTCTGACACATGCATTTTATTATTGCCATATTGTGAAGGAAATCTGGTGCTTAATTATCACTATTTTGAATTCTAATGTTCAGAATTACAAAGCATACTTTGTTACTTTAGGGAGATAAGAACTACAAAGCATACTTGAATCCTAACTTTTTTTATGCACATCTTACTCCATTAGGCTGGCAGCAGGTAAAGCATGACTGCACAAGTAAATTCATTGCTACTCATTTAGGAAGATGAAGGTAAGGTTGATGAAGTAGATGAGGAGAAGGAAAAAGAAGAGAAGAAAAAGAATAAGATCAAGGATGTGTCCCATGAGTAGTCTTTAGTGAACAAGCAAAAGCCTATTTAGATGAAGAAGCCTGAAGAGATCACAAAGGAAGAATATGCGGCTTTCTATAAGAGTCTTACTAATGATTGGGAAAACCATTTGGCTGTCACCACTTCTCTGTTGAGAGTCAACTGGAATTGAAGGCTATCATCCTCATACCCAAGAGGGTATCATTTGATCTCTTTGACATAGATGTTTTCGTAATATCATTTAGTTGTTCCTTTCCCCTTTTTAATTGTATACATTTAGTTGTTCCTTTTGGATCGTAAATTCATTGCTACTTATATGTAAAGTGTAAAACTGGTTTCAATGTAAGTTCTGTGAGAGATGTATTTGGAGGCGACCGACATGTGTTATGTTATAAACATGTGAAGGAGAATTTTAATGCCGAGTGCGTAAAGGTCAATAGAGGCAAGGGACAAACTAGTGTGAATATCAAGGAGAATGCACTAAAGATGTTTGACACGATTACCTATGCAAGGCATGAACATGAATTCAATTATGCTTTAAGAAGACTTAAATCATTCTCCCCTACATTAGGTTATTGGGTTGAGACCCAAGGTAATGTAGAAATATGGGCACAATGCCAATTTCATCACAAACGATGGGATAAGATAACTATGAGCATCGAGAAATTTTGGCAAAGAAGTTGGTGGCTTGCAAAGATTCAATAAAAATTAGCAAAAATAACAGCTGCTTGGGTTGTAAATGGGAGTTGTTGGTGTTGTTAATGGCAACTGCTGCAGTTGTTAATGAAAGCTATTAGAGTTGTTAATGGTAGCTGCTTAGGTAGTAAATGGAAGCTGTCAGGGTTGCTAATGACAACTGCTAGGGTTGTTAATGGCATCTGTTTGGGAGCTACCGGGGTTGTTAATGGCAACTACTGGGGTTGTTAATGGCAATTACTGAGATTGTTAATGGAAGCTGCTGAGGTTGTTAATAGCAATGGCTACTGCTGGGGTTGTTAATAATAGTTGCTTGGGTTGTAAATGGAAGCTGCCGGGATTGTTAATGGTAACTAATATGGCTGTTAATGGCAACTATTGGGGTTGTTAATGGAAGCTGTTGAGGTTGTTAATGGCAATGGCTGCTACTGGGATTGTTAATGGTAGCTTCTTGGATTGTAAATGGGAGCTGCCGCGGTTGTTAATAGAAGCTGTTGGGGTTGTTAATGGGAACTCCTGGGGTTGTTAATGGTAGCTGCTTGGGTTGTAAATGGGAGCTGCCGGGGTTGTTAATGGAAGCTACCGGGGTTGTTAATGGAAGCTGCTGGGGTTGTTAATGGGAACTGCTACGGTTGTTAATGGTAGCTGCTTGGGTTGTAAATGGGAGCAGCCGGGGTTGTTAATGGAAGCTACCGAGGTTGTTAATGGAAGATGCTGGGGTTGTTAATAGGAACTGCTAGGGTTGTTAATGGCAGCTACTTGGGTTGTAAATGGGAGTTGCTGGAGTTGTTAATGGTGGCTTCTTGGGTTGTAAATTTTGTGACTTTATGTGTAGACCACATATTTTTTGCAATAAGTAAATGTATATAATGGAAAGTTTGATATATGTATATTACATGTTATAACATGTTAAAACCATATTATATAATACCATGTTAAAACCTCATCACTTGGTGACAAAACAATTAAAACCATTCAATTTATATAATACACTTGGGGTTGTTAATCGAAGTTGCTTGGGTTGTTAATGGCAGCAGCTCAAGTTATTATCGCCAGCTAATGGGGTTATTAATGGCAGCTGTTCGGGTTGTTAATTAAGAAGATGCCAAAAACATTGGCAACCAAAGAAAATAGAATCCATGTTTTGAATCAAAGAAAAATTAGAAGTAAGCCCCCTTAATGTATGAAGTAGCATGGCAAGATTACATAACTCATCGATATATTCTTACATGAAAGAAAAATAAGAAGCAAATGATATTATAAAATTAACATAAACTGGACAGTATGATAGTCTCACGCACAAGTCAACATAAAGTTACAAATGATATTATAACCTATAAAATCAATTGTACACTTTACATCTGAGTGGCAATGACTTTAAAACCCGAAAAGAACAACTGAATCTCTACAACTAAAAATCGGAAGGAACAAAACTAGCTACATCACCCTCTTCCCTTTCTCCTTATTCTTGAAATATTTTTCTATGAACAAATGGTAACCGGAGAAATTGGACGGCCTTTTTACTATTTTAGACTTCTCCATCTTTGTTTCCTAAAATACATGAATATAAGCCAAGTTCATATGTAATCTTCACCATATATAGTTTCCTAGCATCCAAAGTACAACTGCAACTTAACCAACTTCACTCAAAATCATTTCCTAACCTACATTATTGTTGGATTCAAAGCAAATCATGTTTTGATTATTGAAAATCCAGTCAAAACAAAATCCCAATGATCTAACCATATTTTAACACACATTTTCATAGATAATTGAGGGATTTTGGCGTATGTTATGGATTAAAATAATATGAATAAGCACTAATTTTGAA
>JANTPZ010003657.1:0-14170 GCA_025593235.1 Vachellia pachyceras
CTAAACCGTTTATAAAGAGTATGATCATTCGAATGAGCTTTTTTTCCATTCGAATGAACTTTCTAAACCGAATTTTTCCCCAACGGTTTAGAAAGTCCACTCCAAAGGTGTAGAAAGTGGACTTTCTACACCGTTTGGAGAAAATTCAGTTTAGAAAGTTCATTCGAATGGAAAAAAAGCTCATTCGAATGAGTTTACTCTTTATAAACGGTTTAGAAAGCTTGAATTTCAAAATGCTGTAACTTCCTCATTTTAGCTCCAAATTTTACAAATGACCTATCATTGGAAATCCCTTTGAGTATATTTTCAAATTCAATAAGTTTCATTTCAATTGAAGATCTAGATTGAGAGATATCATCAAAAAACCGAACATATATCTGGAATATACGTATTCCTGACCCATGTTTGGTTTTTTTATCATATCTCTCAAAATACTAATCCAATGGCTGTGAAACTTTTGTCATTTGAAACTAAACTCAAAAATATTTCCAATGATAGGTCATTTGTCAATTTTGGAGCTGAGATGAGGAAATTACATCATTTTGAACTTTCAGCTTTATAAACTGTTTTTCTCACTCTCACAATGAGGCTGATTCGATTTAAATAATGAGGCTGATTCGATTCAAATAATGAGGCTAGTCGATTCAGAATGTATGCTTTCTAAATCATGCAATAATACGGCTGTTTAGAAATACTTAATCGAATCAGATAAAAACTTAATCAAATCCGTCACTTCATTTCCTTTAAACTTGGGTGAAGACGCGCGAGGTACTGAAGGTTGCTGATTCAGGGGCAGTGAGGACATTTCCTTTAAACTTGAGTAAAGACGTGCGAGATACTATCATCTGTCTAGGATTTAAAATTTTGAATCACTTTTCTGGGATTCACTGTTTTCGAGATACTTTTTCCGTCATTTTCTCATCTTTATACCCTACAAATTATATAATTTGTTCGTCGTTTTCCCAACATTTAAAAATGAAATGTTTTTATATATTTACCGCAAGCAAGCAAGCCCATAGATAATATAACCTTCTATGCATTTTATTCTCTCTATCTTATCGCCTTCTTTGGATTCATCGCTTACTTCTCACTCACACGTCCCCTTTATCTAAACTTCCCACAGATTTCTTCTTCATCACCATTGTTTATGTTGCAGCGATAACATTGTTCATTGTTTCAGTGCAATGTCTAGCCCTTCATCATCTTCCTCAAAGCCTTCATCTTCTAACCCTAGTTCTGTCGCAAAGCTCAAACTCACTGATTTTGGAACTTCTGTTAGTCCGTACTATAAGGGTCTCATTAATCAATCTCTCGTTATCAACAAACAAGAATATGGCTCCCAGAATGATCTGAACAGTGAGTATAAGTCCTGTTTGGTTAGGAGTCCGTACTACAGAGGTCTCCTTCATCAATCTCTCACCATATATCCAAACAAGGTAGCAAGCAGAATCATCATCACAAGCTTTTATCATCCGTGTATAATAGTACGTACCCAGCCCATTTAGAGGAGTGTGTTTGGTAAGGCCGTTGGGGGAAACAGACACAGATTCCGAGGTACTTTATGTGAGAGAAGTTTTGTCTCGGTAAGCGCATGCGTTGGGGGGAATGGCTTACCAAACACACCCAAGATGTGATGGAGAAATGCTTTTACATCAATCAAGGTAAATATGTGAAGAAGATTATTTTATTTTACAGAAAAACACTATTGAATGGGTTTTTAAACTTCCCAGAAATGCTACCAAATGAGACCGCGCACTTAAGAGTTTTTCTCTGGTTCATGAAAAAGAGTTCATGATGTTTACGGAGGATCATGTTACAGAAACAATGATATGGTGATGGGCCCCACTTGTGGTGAGGAGGGGCCTCGCGAAGAATCTTTGTCTGTCTCGACTTGGGTAGTCCCGCCGAGAATAATCCTGGAGTACAAGATGAACATGATTCATGAGTCGTTTCATAATTTGCTTTAATTGATTGATGAGATGCTCAATTTGGCCCCAATTAATTAGCTATTTAGCTGTATTCCAGGTGGATAAGAGTGACAACATAAAGTTTTTCTCAATCTCTAACTTTGTCCAGAAAGCTAGATGATGTGCGACAAACATGTTTTTGACTTTTTATCCTCACATTAATTACATTAATTCTTAATATAAGAGTTATTAAATATTTTTGGAAGATTAAAGAAATTAAGTAAATTCTTTAAAATATTTATATTTATCATTTTCCTTTAAACTAATTTGTTTGATATAAATAAATATTTTTAAATCATTTATTTAGTTTCTTTAATATATATATATATATATAAAGTCAATTTTCTCTGCATTAAGTAGTGAATGTAGTATATCAATTTTCTTGAGCCAACACTTGCTCATAGAAATTCTTGACTATTTGAAAGAGCAACATATTGTACAATACCTTTGCATCAGGGACGACTAAAATATGTTTATAGTTGATACTCTTAAATGTATCCAAAAAGTTCATATATGAATTTAATATTTTTATTAGGGCTGAGCAAGCCACCTGCTAAAATGATGATATACCCACTCGTACCTGAAAATTATTGTTGTATTTTCTAAAAATAATTTCATAATTAAAAAGTACTATTTCCCAACTAAATCACTATAATAACTTTGGAATACATTAGGTTCCACTTCAATCCGGCAAAATAATAATTCCTAAATTTCCTTTCCTAAACTGCCAAATAAAGATTTAGATGTTGATTGTATAAACTACTCGATAAAACTAATAAAAATATGCTTAATGAAAACACACACACACACAAGTGATTGTCCATTATTAAAAATGGAATACTGATTGTTTTCATATTTGATCAATCAGTAGTAATTGTTCAAAGTCATATTTCAATCCCAACCATGATCATTTTAAAATTATCACATCTTTCACTTTAATTAGACAAATGATACCAACAACATCAAATAACTATTATTTCAAAGGAGGAAACGAACTATTTAACTTCAACTGAGAATAACAATTAGCACAGATTTTGATTAAAATTTTTGTTTTTAGATCCTTCAAAATAAATTCACAATTTAAGATGCTTCAGTATAAAGTATTGAATACCATCAAGTTCAAGTTCTAACAATTTTGTATTTTGTTTCATGTCGATCCCTTCATTTTTACTATTATACTATCTTTAATTAGCTCTATTAAATATCAAACAAAAGTTATATCGGACGAAAAGGTATTCTTGTCTGTTTTCATATTTTATATCAACAGTAAATAAGAGATAAGATTTCATCCTATTGTTGCTTATATATATACAGTCCTTGTTATTCTCTTAATAATCTTTATACCCTACAAAATACATAAACTTGGACGGTGACAATCCAAATTATCCAATAAAATTAATTCCATTAAAATATACAGTAGTTTGTTTGTCCTTTCCTTGTGTTTAAAAATTGATACATTCTTTTATATATATATATATATATATTTGGTACTACCTAGGCGGTTTAACATAAGAGTTAATTCACTTTTTTAGATTAAGTTGATTAATTTATATATTTAGTATTTTTTAAAATTAGTTTGCATGATTTATAAACAAATATATAATATAATAATTTACGTAAGTATTTCAAAAAATATATTATAACATAAAGTAATTTAATTTATTAGCTTTCTTAATCTTTCTAACAAAAGTCAATTGTTTCTTACATTAAAAATCAGGATGGAGATAATATTATACAGACTATTCTAGATCAAAGAATGACCAAATCTCAATTACCTATTAGGTTAAAAATTATATATTTAAAAGAAAACCGTGTGTTTTACCCAAACCAATTAATAGTAATAGTAGAAATGAGAAGTACATGACGCATCATCCGTAGGTTCAACTAACGAAGGGATTGTGCTAGTATTCTCACCAAAAGGGAGAGGGTTCGATTGTGGAGTGCTACTTTGATGTAGTTTCAGTTCCGGCCCTTAGGGAGGCGTTACCACAACTTAGTGAAGTTGGATAAACCTACCTATTGAAGCCAGACAGAAAACGCTTGCTTATTATGCTCCAATGCTCATATGGACAGGCTCCAGTAAATTATGAGTTAGGTGCCCTACCTTTGAATCATAGATGAGTTCAACCACTTTCCTAAAATTTTTGTATAAAAAAAATGAGAAGTATATGGACGATGATTGAATTATTTATTTAATCATGTAATTAATAAGCTGCTGGCCCAAAGGTCAAACACTGTATAATTTTACATGGTTCATATCGTATAAAGAGTTTTATTCTCTCAAAGTTATCGCCTCCTTTGGATTCTTCACTTCTCTATTATTTCTTCTTATAGATCCCACTCGTACCCGTCTCCTCCTTCATTCCTCTCAGAATCCTGCAAAAAAAATGTCTCCAAACTCATCGCTTCGCCGTGCCACTGCTCCTTCTTCTGAAACAAACCTCTCGCTCTCTCCCAAATCAGACGTAATCTCACTTGACACTGTGCCTTCTTCCTCAAAGGCCATTTCATCTTCTTCAAAAACTGTCACCAAGCTTAAACTCCGAAGAAAACCAGGCACTGATCATTCTCGAGCACATGATCATCATGATCAGATCGGCAACCAGGAGCCGTCATCGCCGTATTACAAAGGTCTACTTCACCAATCTACTGCTATCGACAACGAATATGGTTCGCAGAATCATCTGAACAGTGGCGGCGGCCATAATAATAATAGTAATTCTAGGGTTTCGACTTCGGCTGCGGCTTCTGAAGGTCGGTACTACAAAGGGCTCACTGATTTTTCACTGGTTATTCATGGAGGACAACACCTAGAATCGCAGCATGATTATGATTTGAGAATTCATGTGGTTGCAGGATCAACAAACAAGTGTAGTCCATATTTTAAAGGCCTCCTCACTAATAGCCCTCCAGCAATGGCAATTCGGAAAATTCACGGAGGAGGAGGAGGAGGAGGAGCATCAAGTGGGCATGGTGGTGTTGTGCCAACAAGCTTATCATCCCTCGCGTCCAACATGACTTTCTGCTTAGGTAGTAAGGATGATCAGATTTCAAACGACAACATCAGGGCCGCCCCGATGGCGGATTCCGCCGGAGGACAGCGTACCTTATCGTCGTTAATTTCAGATGAAGTCACAACCCTGATGGAGTCGGAAAGAGAGATTATTTTATCGGCGCTATCGCCACCAGCACCGATACCATTGCCATCACCATCATTGCCTCTGCCACCTCCGCCACCGCCTCCACCACTGTCTATGTTTACATCCAACGGTATAATTATATTTAAAGATTATATGAGAAAAAATGTTTTTGATCAAGAGAAATATTGAGAAAAACCATACTTGATCAAAACCTTATTAACATGTGTAATTAGTAAAGAAATGATCTTATATTTAACATCAAAGTTATATTAATCTTATATTTAAAATTGAATGGTCCTCAAATCTTAAATATAAGACCCATGATTGTATTTTAACCGGGAACTATATTTAGGATTGGAGAAGTATTTCTTAAAGGCCTAATTACTTCAAAATCCAATTATTTAAATGTGTGCCTTCCAAAACTAGACAAAGTTCTCTTTCAACTTTGCTCTTCATAACTTAGATAGTTAACACACACACATACAAAACGATTATATGCAAAGATGAATAATCAACACGAAGATACATCTATAGAATCATATTTTAAACTGTATTACTCAAAAGGATCTAATTAACCTTTCATTTTCTGTTTCAATATGAAAATTCCGTTTCTAGTAATTTATATTACATATATACAAACTAATTAACTAATAATAACCGAAAGGTGGGAGTACTGCTTCAAGCATGGAGCTGAGGATAGAAGAAGATGGGAAGCCTTTGGGGGGGAGAGAATCAGAAGAAACTGAAGAGGAAAAAGCTGTGTATGTTGAGAACAATAAGGAGGAGAAGGAGGCCATGAATAATGAACAAGAGGCTGGTTTGCCAAATGAAGAAGAGGTAATAAAGAAGAAGAAGTCCTTGAGAGAGAGTGTTTCCAATAATATTTCTGAACAAACAGTAGTGTCTGCATCATCATCATCATCATCATCATCATCAGAATCTTCAAGTAATAAAGATATTCCCCATCAGGAGATTAAGGAGGAGAAGGAAGAAGGAATCTTGATCAAAGATTATGTGTGGGCTGACAAGTATCAACCTAAGGCATTGCAAGAATTCATCTGCCACAAAAACATTGTTTCTCAGCTGCTAACAATGGTGAGATATAATATAATTAACCTTCATTCCTTACACATTTACAAAGTAGAAGATGGTATAGTTAAGATTCTATTAAGGTAAAAGGCAATTTAAGTGAAAAAATAATAACTATGCAATTATATATGCATTTGGGGGAAAATATCAACATTAAATATAATAATCTAATAGATCTATGATCAACATGTGAATTAATGACATTGGTTTTGATGAAAATGCAGATAAAAGAGGGGTGTGTTTGCTATCATTATATATTTGAAGGACCACCTGGTGTAGGAAAGAGAACCATGATACGAGCACTACTTCGAGAGGTCTTTGGCCACGACCAAGTCAAGGTAGCTGTGTTGTGTGTGTACACAGACATAACTATACACTTTTAAAAGAAAATGAGAAATGATTAGGCTCCTAATGAATGTTTATTATATATACTGATATATTGATATTAAACATAAAATATCGTTATTAAACATGTTTTCTTATCTGTTTACAGGTGATTGAGGAATATAAAACATTCTTATTAAAGGTAATGCTTGATGCTTAACTATCAAAGAACTCTTGTATGTGCAATTGTTGCTCCTTACTTTATATGCACGAGTAGATGTCAACTCAAATTATATTATATAGTCGTTGAAAAATAAGATAGCGGAATAAAAATTTAAAAAAGAACTGGATGAATGTTCTCAAGTTTATTGCACCAAGACTGAGAAATGTAACATATTGTTGACATTTAATAGCTATTTATTGTAAATACTATATATTACCTCACATTCTTAATATAATAACTATTTAATAATTTGGATAGATTAGGAAAATGAAATAAAATGGTTGATTAAACAAATATAATATGATCTCTTTAAAATACTTCCATGTAATATTAAATTATACCGCCTCATATCCATTTTATCAGGAACAACTACCAAATTATGTAAAATGAATTGTGGGTTAAATTTAGTTAAGAACAATAGAAAAATTAGAGTTGTAATTTCTTTTCTATATATATCCTTATTTATGAGGAGGACAAATGGGAGAGAGAATGATGATAAAATATATGGTAAATAATGGGTGGAGAAAAGAGGTGAGAAAGATATATAATTAATTAGATGTAAAAATATAAAAAAAAAGTGCATTAAATTCTTTGGTAAATTAACACAATTTTTTGTTTATAAAATGGACCGAAGAAACATATCAATTTATATGTTATGTATATTAAATTATAAATATAATACACAAAATAAATTAAGATGTTATATTTAGGCATGTGATGAAGAAGTAATACACGGTTTTAATTTGTTTATGTACTCACTAAAATTTTGAGAGGAGACTTAACAGGGAGAGGTGATAGGGAGCATCCAAGTGCCAATAATAAGATCAGAACATCACATAGAGGTCAATCTGTCGCAAACAAAAGGGTATAAGGAGCAAGTGGTTGCTGATTTGTTGAGAGAAACTTACGACAAGATCATCAATAATTCAATGCCTTGCGTCCCAAAAAATTGCCAAGGTGTATTAAATTCTCTATTTTAAAAAAGCTAGAGCCTTCCTTCTTCCTCTCTTAACTACCGATGATGTTAATCACTAAATTTTTACGTGCTGGCTTTCTTCTTTTTCTTCTTATGTTGTGTGGAAGCCATAATTATATACGAGGCCGAGACACTATCAACAGAGTCGTTGTTGTATATAAAGTGGATGCTTGAAAGGTACAATAAAGGATGCAACAAAGTCTTCTTTTGCTGCGCTGATGAATCTAAGCTCCAAATTGTCAAAACTATCTGCAAAACCTTCCGTCTCTCTCCTCCTTCCACTCAAGAGGTTACTGCTGCTGCTATTACTATCATCATCATCATCATCTCTGTAAAATCGTATTGAATATCACATTTCCACGAATATTTGTTAGATAAAATATATGGAAAGAAGATGCATTTTTGGATACTGAAAAGGTCAATCAATTAATAAACCGAAAAGATACAAGGCCAATCAATTAATAAACAGAAAAGTAACCCATTTCGAGTAATTAAAGTAATGTCTTATTTTATATATAGCTATTGTATAGCGTGATTATCACATGTACAAAGGGAGAATTCATCCTAGAAGACTAGCCTATGAAGGGGAAAAAACTCTTGAACTTATACACCACACCACACTTGTGAGGGCACATGATGGGAGATCATCCCCCCTTAGAGCCAACATCCCTGACATCATCGTAATATGGCACTTCACTCGGTCTTGCGCCAATCAACTCCTCTGAGGTTGGCTTCTTTAGTTGCTCGGTTCTCAATAAAAATACTAATATGATGATCATAATTAGTTTAAAGGGAGAGTACATCCCCTAAATATTAACCTATTGGAACCGAGCCTATTAGAATGGAGATTCTCTTGAACTTATAAACCACAGTGCACTTGTGATGAGGCCACATAATGTAAGACTCAATGTATTCTTTTTTATTTTATTTTATAAATAAACTCATTTTTCTGGTTGACAGTTATTAATTTTACAATATTAGTTGATGGGCTTCCAACAATTAAGCGTTTGACGAAGTTGAGAATATTTTATACTTCAAATAATAACAGATTGTTGAGGTTTTGGAATACATAAGGAAACAGGAAGGAAAAGAATTGTCAACAGAGTTTCTTACGAAGGTTGTTGAGAAGTCAAAGAACAATCTTCGGCAGGCCATTCGCTCTTTGGAGGCTACTTGCCAGAACAAGTAAGATTTATTTATTTCATTTAAATGCCCATAAATTCTTGTTTATAAATAGGCCTTGGTATAATGGATGAATGTGATATATTTTGGTGGTAATTTATGGTAACGTGATTTTAAGTAATATTCTGTGTGTGATTTACATGATATGATAAGCAAAATTGTGGCAATTAATTTCCATGATATTTAATATAAAAGTATTTTCTGCATTTTATTTTACCATTTTAAAACATGAATTGTTTTGGTCATATTTCAAAAACTTTACTTTATCTTCTCCTCGAATAATAACTATTTCTTTTGCAGGGATTCAATCAAAGAAGATGAGTTAATCTTAACAGGATGGGAATATGACATCTCAAATATTGCTAAGAATATACTTAAAGAGCAAAGTTCAAAACAGTAAGTAATAAATTTATTCATAATTTAAGAATAGTGTAAATTTTTTATTTAATATTTATTCATGTGTTTCAATAAAGTTTGAATCATGCGCCCACACGAAAAAATCTCATTGCTTAAAAAAAATCTTCTATTACCTGAAGACACACACACACACACACATCCATTATTGTGCATATTTGATGAGTTTACTCACAAAAAATAGCAACTTAATTATTACATTCTTAATGATTTATTTTCAATAGGCTATACACAATTCATGTGAAGCTTCAAAGTCTCATGATTCACAAGGTTTCACCTGACTTTGTTTTCAAGGCAAGTACAGATTCAATTTATGATTTACACACACACACACACACACACACACACATATATATATATATATATATATATGATTTTTAACGAATTTATCTTTTGAATATGTACTATAATATTGAGGATGATATTTTTGTTGATACAGTATTTGGTATCAGAGTTAAACTCTCTATTGGATGAATCACTAAAACCAGGGTTTGAGAAACTCAAGAAGGAGTATAGTCAGGTGGAAAAAAATTCTCAATTTCGAGAATAAGTTATATATGAATTATTTTTGTGATAGATTGATATATATATATATATATTACTAAATGGCTTTTTCTAAATCCAATTTTCAGAAAGTTTATGGAATGAAGATGAAAAGTGGGAAGCATTCTGGGCATGCTCACAACAAAGAAAAGGAATCTGATGAAAGGAACAATGAAACACCAAAGAAGATAGCTCGTAGTTACTCTGAAGTTGATGGTAACTACTTTTTCTTTTTTGCATATAATAATTTTGGTTATAATAAAATTGATCTGATTTATCATGTAATTAACAAGTATAATTATATTAATACATCTAACTTAATAGATAAAATAGTGTTTTTTATCCAATCATAACTATCTCTAATCTTTAATATAAGAGTTGGAGTTGATTCAAAATATAACATCTCAATCCACTTTATCTCTCACATTTATCATCCCAAAACTAATTTATATAACTTATAAATTAATATATATATATATATAATATAATTTTACACAAGAATTATAGAGAGATCAAATCACATTTGTCATAATTAACTAATTTAATTTCTTTAATCTAATTAAATTAATCAAGCGGCTCTTATAAATTAAATACTGGATAGAGTATATTGTAATGATAGTTTATGAAAAATCAACTATATTGAGCAAATTCCTTTTATTTTCCTTCAGAATTCATAGCAAAATTCATGAGTTGGTACAAGAGTTCATCAGCAGCAAAAAGTGACAATACGTAAGTAAATTTGAAGTTATGGAGTATGCTTAACAACAGTCTGTTGTTATATATATATATATATATAGTTCATGAATAAAAAAAACTTTTGTGTTTGTATATCGACACACACAATGTACAAAGAGTTTGAAGGCTTTGCTTGATCAAACGATTGTTTGATCAAACGATTATATATTAAATAATGTGTTTGTAAAATTTATATGAATTATGCTGTTTTTAATGTGTTTAAGTGTGTTTCAATTATTTGTTTAGACACTTTCCAAATTTGAATTCATGTAATTTATCAAAACTTGGGACTAATTATAATTGTGAAAAAAATTATACGTTAAATATTCCATTATATGTACTATAATAACTCATCTTTTGTTTTAATAGTATGACATAGAGACTTCCTTTTTTTGTTTTTAAAATTACAATTTAAATTATACTTTCTCATTCTACCCCAATCCAAATGCTTCATTTTGTATCCCATTCGTATTAGTATAAACCGGAAGAACGAGAGATCCCGAAGCCAAATTTAGAAGATATGAACTTAGAATTTGGTCACAAAAGGATTAAAGATATGTTTTGACTTTTGAAGCACCGAACGTTTGGATCGATTGGCTTAGGGTTATTTTAATTTAGAGTTTGTTTGCCTTCTCTTCCTGAAATTTAGATCTTTGTTTTAAAATCTAGGTTTTACCCCGAAACCTAGGTTTTGTCCAAATACTCACATTTTTCAGAAAAGCTATTTTGGATACAAAACCTCGGTTTGAAACCTATGTTTTGAAAAAGTTATTTTCTTGTTAAATCATACAATCTCTCCTAATACATTTTCTTTTTCCTACCTTTTCTTTCTTTCTCATTTCCTATTTCCTGCCTACTTTTTGCCTTGAACTCCGTAAAATCCTATAACTTCCCAAACACAATCTTTTAAAATATAGGCTTTGAAATCTAGGTTTTACATCAGAATCCGTAAAAGCTATTCTCCAAAATTAAATATAGATTTTATTTCGGAATCCGTAAAAACTATTCTTAAAAGGAGTTCCAAACAAACCATTAATCAATGATATGAATCTCATGTTCAAGTCCTAAATACGCACCCGCAATAATTACTCCTAGGTAGCAATGTTCCCCCAATGAACTGGACATATCGGTTGCTAGTAAAAAAAAAAAAAAGCCTTTGATAAGTTTTCTCCATACTCGGGTCTCACAATCATAGCCAACGTCTCTGTTCGTGTTCGGATTTTAGCAAAACTTGGCACTCCAGAAGGACAAAACTTACAACCAAACACGGCCCCTTCATCATCAACCTCTCCCTAATCCTGTTGTCTGGGTCTGCATCATGAATTGGTCAAAAGAAGAGAGGGAGCCTAAATGTGGGACCTGCATTAACGGTACAAAAACAGTCGCGTAATTTCCGGGAAAGCTAGAAAACATTTATTAGATCTTGCTGTATCTCATAAAATTGAACTCCACTTCCAGTAACAAGTCCGAAAATTAATTATTGCAATAACAAGAAAAGTTATTGATCCACATGTATGCGCATGCACTGCCATTCATGTGGGATCGCCTTCTTAATTTCCAATCCATTATTGCTTGATTATACTCTTGGAATATGCTTCTATACTCACATGCATTATGCATATATATACAAAAAGCACTCGCTTCAGCTTCATATTACCTGCAAGCTCTCTCTTTCTCGATCTGTATCTCCGTTGGATTCCATCCTTCTCTTGTTCATCCATAGGCATGTCTCCCCACTAAAACCACCAGCATGATGATGATGATGATGATGATGATGGTTTTTTTTTTTTTTTGCCAATGATGATGATGATTCCATGGATCCTCACAAATTCTTAGAGAGCTACATCCAAGCATCACGCGATGAGAACAAAAGGTTCGAGTTCGAACTCAAACATTCTCGCTCTTAGATACTAGCACTGATTCAGAATGACCTGGGAATTTCTGTAGAAATGGAAGATCTAGCTTTTTCGTCGTCAGATTCTTCGTTTCAGTTTCTCAACTAAACCATCGATCACTTGGATTCTTGCCATGGTGGTTCTGAGCAGGACATGCCTAAACTCAAAAGATGTGTTTTGTACCACCAAAGGCTTGGACCGACTGACTGAGTCGTTCCATCTAAATCAGTGGTTTTGTATTCAAGTTTGAGTATGAAGCTACAATAATTACTCAAAAGTAGTGAAATTCTCCTATTACAGGCCTGCATTTCCAAGAATTACACTATTCAGTTGCTAGTGACTCCAGATATCGGTGGAGAAATTAGATGTGTTTTGGACATGCAGTTGAGATAATTACTTGAAACTCGAAAGTAGTGAGGTTCCCCAATTATAAACCTACATTTTCACGAACTAGACTAATAGACTGTTAGTGGTGCCATATACAAGTGATGGAGAAATTAAAAAAAAAAGGCATGTTTAATTTCTTGAAACACGTTTGCCAAAGTCAATACCATACAGCAATATTGACTTTGGTAAAATTGTTTCCAAACACAAAGTTCACCATTTTCCCAAGCAAAAGGGGAAAAAAAAAGGTTCGAGTTTTCTCTACCTTTCGGCGCCACAATCATAACCAACGTCTCAATGGGTGTGTTTGGTTTTTATCAAGTGGCTCTCCAAAAGGACAAAACTTACAGCTAAACCAAATCCTTCATTATCAACCTCTCCCTCAACTTACAGCTAAACCAAATCCTCCATTATCAACCTCTCCCTCCCCTCCCATTGTTTGGATCTGCATGACTTGGTCAAAATAAGAGAGGGAGCTGTTAGAAAGTGGTGGGACCTGTAAACGGTACAAAAAAATAAATCATAGTGGAAAATAATTGTATCTAGACACAAGAAAAGTCCGCAATTTACTGGAAAGCTAGAAACCATTAGATCTTTCCACCAGTAACAAGTACGAAAATTAATTATATTGATCCAACATCTATGCGCATGCGCTCCCACTCGTGGGATCGCCTTCTTAAAACCCAATCTTTTATTATTTGCTTTATTATATTATTACGCAATATCTTTCTCCCCTCATATAAAAAAAGCACCCCGCATCAGCTTCATATATTACTTGCAAGCTCTCTCTCTTCTCGATCTGTATCTCCGTTGGATTCCATCCTTCTCTTGTTCAGCCATTTTCATGGCTCAGCAAACCCACCAACGTCTTCTTCGTGATGATGATGATTCCATGGATTCTCAAGCATCACGAGATGAGAACAAAAGGCTCGAGCTTGAACTCAGCCAAAGCATCGCTCACTTGGCTTCCAGCCATGGTGGCCGTTCTGAGCAGGAAATGCCTCACCTTTTGGAGGATCTCATCACACCGATTAGTTCTGACCCTCAAGTTGCCAACGAGCCTGCAGAAGAATCACTTGGTAAGGTTTCTTTTTCACATTCTACTTTTCTTGTGTTGTCTACTGATAGACCTGTCAAAATGGTTCTTCCTATAAACAAACTCTAATCTTGGTTCGTTCTAAGCATAACCAGCTAGCCCAGATTTGTACATATTATGCATGATTATTATATATCCAAGCATAATATGGTCAAATGGGTGATGTTGGAGCCACAGAGACTCACCTCGGAGAGGCATGAGC
>JANTPZ010003659.1:0-16761 GCA_025593235.1 Vachellia pachyceras
ACAAAAGCATGCAAAGCATGTCCAGCAGACAAGACCCTGAGAATAGGATCCTTTCCGTCCCTCAAAAAACCTTCATTGGAATTAATCACAACACTGGAAATAAAAGGAATAAGTATTAAAAGTTGAACAAGAAATGAATAATAAGCTTTACCAATCAAGTATCTAGCCAAAGATTGTAAGGAAAAGAAATGGAAAAAGATAGTTGCAGGGTTAACAGTAACTTACTCTGTTGAGTACCACAGGTAATCAGATGCATCTTTCGTCGTATTTATCTGCTCCAACAGGCCAGACGTGGTGAAGGTGCTATCATCAGTAGAGGTTGTCTCCTCATTGAACGCTTGCCAAGAAAGTCCTCCGTGCATGGGAACACGAGTCATTTTCATCAGTGCACTCTGAGACCCAACCTGCGCAGAAGATATTTTATATACTTGATCAGTTGGTCAAACTATTCTGTGACTAACCTAATGGAATAGACAGCCATTTAATTTGTTTCCTCACCCTTGCAGTGTTATAGACAGTGTTCTTGCAATCAGGAAGAATGCTTATAGACCATGGGGGCAGGTTATAATGCATGTTTCCAAATGACACGGTTGCAAAAGATCTCGGGTTATAATTTGCAAGGAATGCAGCACAAGCTCCTGAATTTGATTTGAAGACATGAGACTGGACAAACAGTTTAAAAGAAACTTATTAGTTAATGAAGCGTTTTTTTTAGAATTGATAATTTTGAGAATTCTGGATTCAGTTATTATTATACCTCTTGATAATTTCCAAGCCGTGATACAGTAGGATCTGCAGATACTAAAGCAGGTTCACAGAGTTTTATTGCTCTGTGTAAATCCTTCAGATGGCCCCACTTTGGCTGTCTAATCAGTCCTGCGTAAAAGAAGAAGAAATAGCGTTGCTCAAAATTTATACAAGAGAAATAAGCAGGTTGTGTGTGCGCGCGCGCGTGTGTGTTGATGAGTTTACTTTTTACTTGGATGTATATGAATACAAGAGACTAGATGGACCATTGACAAAGAATGGAGTCCACTAGATGTGTGGGATATTCAACATGCAGAATGGTCAACTATATTCATTTTACATGTTATACAAATGGATAAACCCAAATAGTGGCTGGTGGAAGTCATCTTTCAGATGAACGTTGTATTTTAACTGCCACACGTCAACAGATGGATTCTGCTCCCGCAAATCATTATAATAAAAATGACGTTTTGGAGCATGACATACTAAAGTGGAGTTACAAACCAAAATATCCCCAAGGGTCACAAAAAAATTGAAAAAATAAAACTAAATGAAAACAATCTTCTTTCAGTTTACGTCAAGCGATGCTTTATCGATAATAGAAATGCTACCATCCATATCATGGAAATAATTTCTATCCCTTGTCATTAACGAATTAAAAGCTTTAAAAGTGAACACATCAGGGTTTGAAATCCTCTGTGCATACCATATTCATCAATAGGGGCGTCATAATCATAGCTTGTAGCTATGAATGGACCACCAGCAGTTCGACCAAAATTTGTTCCTCCATGGTACTGTAATGAAAAAACAAAGGGATTTAGTTATGTAATTTAAAAAAAAAACATGCACCTGCTTATTGAGTTCATGGAATAGAGAAGATACCATGTAATAGTTTACAAATGATCCCCCTTTCTGAATGAACCTTGCAACAGAAAAGGCCAGGTCTTCAGCTGGTCGGTGAGGAACCGGTCCTCCAAACTCAGTATACCTGCATGCATATCACGCAGGCAATGAACTTTTAGGTTACTTCTCTGGCTCTTGTGTTTCTTGTTCTCGGTAAGACTTCAGAAGAAGAAGAAGAAAATAACAAGCCAAATAGAAGCAACAAAATTATATTATACCAGCCAGTCCAAGCTTCTGTCCACATCTTTGGTTTATAGGCCTTATTAGGAGAGAAATAATCACAATAGAAGCCATTGCAACTGTTAATCTGTCAAAATATACAATGAAGTTAGAAGCTAAAAAAGCTTGGGAGTTTTAGTTTCAACTTTTAAGTATTAAGCTCAATGATAAGCAACAAAACTTAATCAGAAACAGTTAAAATTTGCAAGCAAATGTAGCATTTCTTTGGTGAAGGTATAGAATAAATAAATGATGGTGATAATAGGATCAGGATGAGGATCAGCGGAGAAAGCCGCAGCCGAGCTGCACTTACAATAGGATCAGGAGCATCATCTTGCTTGCACATGACCCATGGAACCCCTGTACCAAGTCCTACAGCCATCTGAGCTGCCCATTGAGTATAGGCTTTACCAGGAGCTCCAATTTCATATTCCATTGGTCCATATTCATTTTCAATCTGTATGCCAAAAAATGTTAGAAAATAGAATTTTTCAGGGGACTCTTTCTCTTTTCTTCTCAAAGAAAAGCAGTAACAATTATGTATATTGATATAGACACACGTACACATATCAGGTCGACTAGATATTCTAAAACAAGTTAGAAGATTAAGCAAAAGGAAAAGAGAGTGCTTTGTCTACCTGGGAAAGAATTATAGGACCACCCTGAGACTCAAATAACCTTTCTGCTTTCATCATATTGACGATCTTGTTGGTGAATTTTTGCATTTGGAACTTCATAATATCAATGTAAAAAAATTAAAATAACCAATTAGAAGCTAATCAAATCAAGCAAAGAGGGGGAAAATAGATTTTTGTTTAGCTATTCTTAAGGTATAATAGGGATAAGAGTTGTCTCACCTTGAAAGGCCCATTGTCTGTTCTGAAGTTGATACCTGGAATGTACTTCAGCCAAACAGGAAAGCCCCTACAAACAGATCAAATTGATTCTGTTTAGATATATTTAGTTCGGACATGAAATATTTTTTAAAAAATTTGCCAGAAAAGCAACCAAAGTTTCCAAATCCATTACCCAAAATTCCACTCAGCACAGACATAAGGGCCAATCCTCAGATGAACATAAAGGCCTGCCTGCTTCACCAACTTTATGAACTTCACCAGATCATAGTTACCTTCAAAGTAATACTAAAAATAAAGAAGGAAAAAGAAGTGAACAAATTAGTTGTTGTTATTAGTATTATTATAACAACCACTTCGGGAAAAAAATTCACTGTTAAACACTGCAAAAGCAAAAAGTAGTTGCTATAATTGATTACTTTGCCAGGCGAAGGCTCATGACCATTCCAGAAAACGTAAGTCTGGATAACATCCAAACCACCTTCCTTAGCCTTCTGAATAAGATCCGGCCACATCTAAAACCAAGAAAAAGATAGAAACTTTAGATACCCATTGAAAAAAAAAAAAAAACCAAAGAGGGACACCACAGGTGGGCTTAAAAATGATGAAGAAGAAGCAGAGAGATTGAGGAAGCACATTTCAGTGTAAGAGTGAAATAAAAATACCTCAGGAGTACTTCTTGGGTAATGAATGGATCCAGAGAGCAGAATCCTTCTTTGGCCATTGATAGTTATGGCTTTGCGATCGTAAGATACAGAGGCTGAAGCAGAACCAATAAGTGAACTTGCTAGAACCAGAATCAGCAGCACATTCCACATTATAATGAGCTTGGAGAAGCCCATGAGGACCATGAACAATAGTAACTATAAAGAGAGAAAAAGTAATGTTCTTCTTCCTCAGCTTGGTAAAGCACTGGCCTTTTTCCTTTGCAGTTTATATATGTATATGCTTGGATGGCCTTTCCCTTCAATATGCTCTTTTTGTAGGTTGAAATGATAATGGAGAGGAGATAGCTGAGGAAGGAAAGTAAAGAGACAACAGAACGAAAGAGGTTTTTTTTGGGGAGAAGAAGAGTGTGCTTTTAATTTTAACGAGTTTGAAAGGAGATGAATTTTACTAATCGAAGGTGGTTCGCAGCTGCTTTTAAAGACTGCACGGTAAGGACACTGTTGAAGGGTTCGGAAAGAAAGTGGGACCCACTCCTTGTCCTTCAGTTCAACTGACGCGGAGCGCCGTGCAATGAACTTTTATTTTTATTGTTTACATTTTATGATGAGGACACTTTGTGTATGTATGATAATTACGAGGGGTTTACAACGTGTTTTACAGATTTTAAGATGATTTATAAATTGATATATACTCAAATGATATATATAGATATTATAAATATTATAGATTTCAAAATGATTTATAAATTGATACTAAGAAAACAAATTAATAAATCCATCTCTTCAAATTAATTTACATTATTTATAAACTGATATATACTCTAATGATACCTATAAATATTGTAGGTCGTATGTTATAATTAAGAGATTTAATTAACTATTTATTATCACACAAAAAATTAATTGGCTCTTGTATCAAATAATGGAATTACTACTTACATATCATTTTAGTGTCATACTATTTGTATTCATTTTAATGAAAATGTTTCAACCGTCTTTTAATATTAGCCCCATAAATTTTTATCTAATAGATTGTGGGATAGAAAAACAATACAAATAAATTTGTGTAACGTGGAATACATCAAATAAGACAATTGAAATATTATTATTTTAAAAAAATATGAATGATATAACAAACTACTTTAAAGAATAATTTGTGTATATATACCCCAAAATCATAATCCACATGCTTTTCATTCTAGAGATATATATATATATATATTCTAGAATAAGTTTATTAGCGTTGGAAATTGCTTTTATAAATGATTTATAATTTGTGAGATAAGTACGTAGAAGGAGTTTTATCTCATTTTATGGGGACTTATTTCTTCAACATCATCCTAAACAATCCTGTATATTTTTATAAGAAACTCAAAGTCCAATTTATACCTTTTTCAATACTCACATAACCATTATGTTTGAGAATCATAATCGTAACTTGGAAAATAGGTATTACAAAGAATTCCAATTATAAGTTAAAACACGATAGCTATAAATACACCCTTCACTTAATTTTGTTGGGTGTTTCCTAAAAATAAATTTCAAATTTTATTCTTTAAATCATTAATTGGATTTAAATCTAAATAATAAAAATTTATAACATAATTCTGAATTGTAATTTTATTAGAGTACTTTGAAATTTCTTACCATCATACTTCTCTTGAAAATATAAGGTGAATACAATTTTATTTTTAAAATATTACTTCCTCCATTTTTATTACATTCATCTTTTAAAAATAATCCATCTAATATTTTTATAAGTAACAACTACAAAATGTTATTTATGTATAGGATTAGACTTATAAAAAATGTTGTTTATAAATATAATTGGATGGAGTATAATAAATGAATTAAGAAAATGTGATACAATTTATCCGTTTAAAAACGTGATAGAGAGTAATTTTACGTAAATCGAAATAAATATGTTGATGAGAGTGGACGAGTTCTAATCTAAAACGACAGAAAGATTTTCAGCAAAATAACAAAACGACAAAAAGATTCTCTACCCAATCCCAATACGGTCGGTTCCTACTTCATTTGAGCAAACCTTAATGTTCACTCCGACCTCATTGCAATCCCACGCGTAAATACGGCGAGTGACATTCACTCACTTCTCCCACTTGCAAAATCACGTGAACATCTTGAGACCGGTCTAAACGCTAAAAACATTAATTATTTTTTAATGTTTAACAAATTAATTTATTAAGCTAATTACAGTAAATTATTAAATATCAGTAGGAGTATTCTATGGTTTGTTTTCATTTCATGCGTCGTGTCATTTAAGGAAATACGATCCAGTATTCCACTTTCAAATATTTGCACATTTTCTGATAAATTTAGATTAACGTGCATATTTAACAACGATGTGTTGTTGAAAGAGTAGATTCGATAAAAATATTTTGATATTATATTAAATACACATTACGAACTGTAATGGTATAAAAAATAACAACCTGTTAAATCTAAGAAAATATCCCCTAATTTAAGTACAAGTGGCAATTGACATAGATTTAAGCATTGCTAACTGGATGTTGAAGAAGGCTTAAGATACATATTTGGCAGCAAAGTGTCATTGAAAGAGCATATTGATAAAAAAAATGTTGTAGGAGATGGTTAAATAGTTATGATCATTTGGAAATATAACAAAAACAACGACCCCATTATACATTATAAGTGAAGTTAATCCATTTATATGTGTGCACCAAAAATTTAGTGTGTTAATATATTGCTTTCACTAACTCGATATGATCTTGCATACAATGGTTTCTTCTTAATGTTGATTTTAATGTCAGAATTTGTTTTGTTTTCTTGATAGGGATTTGTTAGTGCGTTGTTGACCTAACCGTGGATGAAGTAATTAATGGTTTGTTTGTTGGAGTTTTTAGAAGAGTTAAACGCACGTTTAACAGTTTTTTTTTAAAATGAGATAATCTCATTCATATATTTACTTCGATTTACGTAAAAGTACTTCTCTACGAAGTTTGACACCGATTGTGATGTTTGTTTGTACTGATGTTATATTGGTTTTCTTATGGGGAAAAAAATGAGGTCTTGCCATTGGATAGAGGTGCAAGTTGGATGATAATTAATGAAAGGAGGGGGACAGAAGCTAAACATTCATGGCTGTGCAATTGATGTGTGATTCAACAGGAGCCACTTGTTCCCACACACAACCACTCAATAGGGCTTGTTTGGATAGTCTGTTGGGAGAACGAATACAGATTCCAAAATAAATATGTGAGAGGAATTTTATCTCGATAAACGCGGGAATAGATTTTGGTTACCCAAACGGGTTAACCAAACAAGTCTATATGTATGGATCATTCATTCGTTATAATTCTCATCACTTGTAAAATGCAAAACCCATAAACTAACATCATCACCTTTCCCAATATTAATTAATAAATAAGGATTTTAATATTATTTTGTCGTTTATCTCCTAAAACTTATTCGTTTCTTTTTTGGTAGCACACCGAAAAAGGAATTACTTCAATTATTGTTTTCATATTTTGTTCGGTATGGCCGTAGAGCCCAAGCTTTCCCACCAAGGAAAAAACAAATACATGTGGTATCAAATATATGTAGGAGAATGAAAATAAATGAATTGCCAAAATTTTCCGTAATTTTTTATGAATTTACACAATAAAAGTTAGATATAATTTTTTAATATTAGGGGTGTTTTTGTTTATGTACTCTTATATGCATTTTCATTCATATGCTATTTTTATCTGGCCAAATAAATTGTTAGAAAATGGCATGAAGCATCGTTGGACATTTTACATTCAATAATTCAACAACAAATTTTCTAGTTGTTCTAAAAAAACTCTGTTCAAGCCAAAAAGAAAAAATAATAAAATAAAATGCATTAAAACACACTTCCTAGATCATCTAGCCTCTTTTTTTTAAAAAAGAAGGGAATTAAAACAAAATGCATTATTCCAAAATAAAGTTCACTAAACCGAAGCCCTGTTCGGTACTAAAAATCAAAGTCATTGGAGATGAAAAAAAAATGATGAAAAAACTTTCTTTGATATGGTTTATAATGAAATAAGAATATATTTCCAAATAGGCTTTTGGTAAGATAGATTTGACGAAAAAAAATTGGGAACGTGAAAAAGTAGAGTGACAAAAATACCCTCGTCATCAAAATGAAGAAACTAACAAGACTTTTTTTCTATATTAGGCAAAACTTATGCCAAATTCTTTAAAGTCGTTATTTCTATTCTTCCACTTAATTAGATTATCTCCTGCTATATATATATATATATATTTATCTGCATTTAGGGTTAAACACCAATGGAAGAAATAATAATAAAAATGGATCTGTTTAGAAATACGATGGAGAAATCATTTTACCATTAACGAAGTAAATATATAAAGAATATTATCTTATTTTACAGAAAAACACTGTTAAATGCACGTTTAACTTTTTCAAATGCTGTTCTAAACAGTGCCACGCAATCTCACATAAATTTTTTCCATTATGTTTTGATACTTCATTGACCTATTGGATGTTAAAGCAAATGGAAACTTATTCTCATGGCATCACTCCTTTATTGATGGCGGAGTGTGAAGCACACCAAACAAGCTTTAAAATGAGACTACTTTTCCATTTCCTTTTCACATGAGCAGCCAAACAGCCTTAGATGGATTTGATGGATTACTTGGCGGAAGGAGAAAGGAAAGAAAAAAAAGTGTGCTTTGTTTTTAAAAGAATAAACAAGAAGCAACAATATTATGAGATTATTTTTTTAAAAAATTTCTGGTGTACCTTCCACGTCCATTTAATTATTTAAGTTTTAAGAAAATTAAAAAAATAGAGAAATGCATGCTTGTTAAATTGCATCTATATCTACTTACTCCTCTCCCACTAACATTTCCATCATTGCCAACACCAAATCTTTTGCTTGTTGGCTATATCAATTCATTTTTTACATTACTTTTTTTTTAAAAAACGATGAACTACAAATTTTATTGCATAAATTAGTAAGTTTATTTCATATCTTGCCCATATATTAAAACTTGATAATATCTCCCTTAAATCATAATTACTTTACCCACATAATTTGATAATATAAAAATTATTTATCCACAAGCCAAAGTTTGAGTATTTGAGTGCCCTCCATAATGCACATTAGGACAAAAAATAAAATAAAATTGACAAGATATCTATTGATGAATTAATTTATTTTAGTTGCTCAAATAAATAAATAATTATGCTGTATATTATATATAATTATTCTCTCTGTTAAGTTGTGCATACATGAGAGAATGTTTGGTGTTGGAGAATCCCATAAGATTTAAAAAAATGCAAACAAAAAAGTGGAAGTGGATAAGATTTGCTTTATATGTTGAAGGAGTATTTATAATTGAGATTTTAGAAGCTTCATATTATTATTTATTAGACAATAAATCCAAATATTTTGATTCTACAAAATTATTAAAACATAATTAATGATGTAAAACATCGTCCACATGCAAACGTACATGTTGCTGTTGGGTGATCACTTACGTTACGTACGTGCCAGACGTTCTTCATTTATCTTACTTATTAATATAATTATATAAATTATAATATATTTAATAATTAAGGAAAAATTCTCTTTATTATGGACTCTCTATATATATTAGTGGTTGTGGAACAAGAAATCCATACGCTTAATTCAATCCATCATAATAAATGTGTTGTGTTGGATTTTGAAGCATGTTATATGGGGATTTCTTTATACACACACATATATTTATTTATACAGTATTTAAGTCTTATTATTATTGGGTTAGTGGGTTGGATTCAAGTGTTGATCAATTGAACATACTTTTTTTTATTTATAAAATTTGAACCCAACATTATTTAGGGAAATTGATTATTTTAGTTACGGGAAAGTGATTATTTTTGCATCAATTTTAATGGTCTTTCTATGAGTGAGAGTTTGGAAAAAATAATAGTAATTAAGGCCGGGTAGGGAAATTAATATAAAATAAGAATTTTCAAGTTGTAAAAAATAAAAGTTTGAGTTGGAAAATTTAAATTTTTTTAGTTGTAAACATGCCCTTATCCTGCATTAATTTTCTTATAGGATTCTTAATTGTTAATATCCTTTAAAATTTTGGAAAGTATTTTTACCTTAAATTTTGTATAGTTGGAACCTAATGAGTCAACAAAATTAAGGAATGTCTTAATATTTATAAAAATACTTTCAAATCTCCTACTAATTAACAATATCTTTACTTCAATAATAATAAGATTTAAACCCAGTTTTTTGGAGTTTATGAATGGGTTTATGATTAATTAAACCAATCTTCATATGCGATATGAGTGATATTTTTTTCAAGTGATTAATAAATGTGCTTGTTTGGAAAAGTTTATCTACTCCCCAAAAATATGTTCAACAGTGTTTTTCCGCAAAAAGAGATAATCTCCTTCACATATTTACCTCAACTTGCGTAAAAGTACTTCTTTACAAAATATATAAAGAAAATTATTTTAAATCCATGACCACTAACTCTTAATATATCTAGATATCTAATGATGCAACAAGTGTGGTCATGAAATATGACATTTGTGACTGAGTTTGGTAGAATTTTGGATTCTGTAAAGTTCATGCCAAAACATTATGACTTCCACGAAAGAAATTTAAATTAAGATTGGATCGATATCGCATTATGACTTCCATGAAGGTAATAAGAAGTATTAACAAATGACATCTTATTAAAAAATAGCACTTAAGTTATATATATATATATATATATATTTGAAGACGGTGCATGCACTGAATAATTTATGCTAGAAATTGCAAAAGGAAGAACTTTTACTTTTAGTTGCTTTGATAATGACAAAAGAGAGAATAGTGTTGATGATGTTCTTTATTATTTATATAAAATGATGAAATTTGAAAATGAAGCTTCCCTCACTAGTGGGCAATTTCAAGAATCCTAGAGTCTACACAAATAATAAATCGCCTAATTTGTTAGGTGAAAATTGGCTTAATTAATTACCACCATTAATTCCTTTCACAAGTTTTGGGGTTTCCTTTTTTTCTCAATTCTTTAATTATAATCATGGGATTGTGAGGCAGGATATCAATAAAGGTTTTTTTCCTTTTTTTTTTCTTTCTAAAATTTCGTTTACAGTATTAAAATCAAGATATAATTTTTTAACCTTAATCGATTAATTTTTCCAATTTTCCATTAAAGGATTTTTAATGTTTATAGCCTGATAATGTTAAATTTTTTTTAAAATTTAAATTGTTTGGAATAATTAGGAATATAAAATTAAGTATGTTTTGGAGGCAAAATGCCTCCCATGTTTATGGGATAAGCAATTAGTGTTGGTAATGCGGGTTGGTCCCCAGCCCGCATTTTTTTGGTAGGCTCGGGCTGGCAAATGTCAGCCCGCCCCGCCTAGCCCGCCAGCCCGTTTTTTCTTTTTTTTAATTTTTAAAATTATTATATCTTATATATCTTTACATTTTTTCCATCCCAATATTTTTTATAAGGATAAAGTAATATTAAATTCTATTTTTAGGAAATTATTGAACACTTATTCATAGAATTTGAAAGAGAATCGTATAAATATGCAATCTTATAAGAAAAAAGTAAGTAAAAAATGAAAAAAAGAATTTATTTTTTATTTTTTAAAAAAAATAAAAAAACTGGCGGGTTGCGGGCTGGCCCGCTTTACCGGCACTATAAGCAATTATCAATGTACCCATTTAAAAACACAGTAGATAAGTACTTTTATGAAATACCTCTCGAGAAAGACACTGTTAAATATGCGTTTGACTTTTTTAAACGCTTTGGCTAACAAACCACCAAGTAGGAAACTTGTTTGTCAATCATATATCTCAAAACCACATGAAAATGTCGTGGTGTTGTTTTTAAAAAAACAATTGTTCACTTTCTTAATCAGATTTCATATTTTAAATGTGAATTTTAAACCATTACATCAAGTCCAACAAAATTAAAGTAGCATTCATAAAAAGAAGTGACTTTTTAAAAGTTTTTGCGCTATTCTATATTATACATAGATGTATAGATGGTTGAGAAATAAATAAAAAATGCTTGCTTCTAAGTAAACATATATAAATAAATGTTAAAACAAAACTTTATTGAACATACATACTGTCATCTTTTTAAAAAAAAGTAGTTGTAAATTTATGTGGGATTTTTCCTAAATGGTACCATGCAAGTGAATCAAAAGTCAATGTTGCAATAAGAAATAGATGTATTCTGTCTTCCACTGCTAATCTTTTTTTTCTTTTTTCCTTTTTTTTTGAGCGCTTACCTTTGCTTGTTGTATCTACTTCAATGTGGTCCTAACATTTTTTTTAACAAGTAAGACTATCATCCTACTTAGGATTTGTTTGAAAGTTATTTTAAAAATAGATTTTACAGATTTTGAGATAAAATTTAGGTTTTGAAGAATAGATTTTAGAAAATAATTTTTACAAATTCTGAGTCAAAACATAAGTTTTGAAAAGTGATTATGTTTAGGAAATTATTAGCTTTTACGGATTCTGAGGTAAAAAAGTGGGTAAGATAGAGAAAAAAGAATTAAAAGTAGGAAAGAAGGAAGAGAAGAAAAGAAAAGTAAGGAAGAAGAAAGAGAAAGAAAGAAAAAGTAAGAAAGAAGGAAAAAACTAGGAAAGAGAAAACCTAGATTTCAAACCGAGGTTTTATAATCAAAATAGTTTTTTAAAAAAATTTACACTTAGACAAAACTTAAGTTTCAGGCAGTGATGGCAAACAAGTCCTTAGTGTAATCCCATGTGAAACTCTACTGTGGAGATTTGAATTTCAATTCATCGTTTAATTATATTAGTGTCTGTTAGTAATGTGATCGAAAATTTTAGTTTTATAATATTTTAGTGAATTTCTCCTTTAGTGATTTTAGGGCATGTATTTTTTAGGTGCATCAATGGTCATTCTTCAAACTTAGATTTTGGAACTTCATGTCATAGCTAAACTAATATTTCTAAATAGTACTTTTACACTGTGCAATGTAAATATGTAAAAAACAAATTGTTATTAAAATTTCTATTATTATCATAGACATGTCCTTTCTAGGGATATTGACCAAAGTTATCTATAATTCATTTTTTTACAAATGATATGCATCCATTCATGGAAAAGTATACATCAAGTTTTATTTGATCCATTAATTTTTTAAAAAATGTAATTTTAATTATTTAACGTTAAAATCATTAGCTCTATTTAATAAAAAATTTTAATTCATTTACTACTGTACAATTAAATGATGTTAAAATATACTTAAATATTGATTATGTAATATACTTATTTTTATATTTTAAAATTTAACAATATTTTAACTAAAAGCATGCATGCATGTATACATACATATATGTTAAAGTATGAATTTAGTCCTTTAAATTTATACCAAATTCTAATTTGGTCCCTTAAATTTAAAAACTACACTCATTAAACGTTAATATTGTTAGTTTTATTCAATGGAAAATGATAATTTAATCATTATTCTATAATTAAACAATGTTACAACATACTTAAATATTGATTATTTAATATGTTTATTTTATATTTTAAAATTGAACAATATTTTATCAGTTTTTAAAAGTAAAATCACCGTTTAAATTCGCCGAGCCACCATTCGTTAAGTAAAACTAACGGCAAAAAAATAAAAGATTAAAACTGTAATTTTAAACTAAAGGGATCAAACTAAATCTTGACCTAAATTTGAAGAGCCAAATATACACTTTATCCAATATATATAATTATAAGAGCTGTTTAATTAAAAAACCAAAATGCCATTTAATTAAGTTAAATTACTAATAAAAAACACTTTTATTGTATTATATGGTATGACATATAAAATATATTAGATACTATAAAGTTGAATAAAGTAATTTGTTTATGAAATCCAGTGAAAATCCCCTAATTGTTTTAGTATAAAAAATCAACATGATTTGAAAAAAAGTCATTGTCCATATTCTCCTCACTTTTTCCACCTAGATAATCTAAAAATAATATATATAATCAACACACTTTAATTTAAAAATTTGATGGAGAAATATTCAAATCTGTTTGTATTTACTGTTTACTGAATTAATGATTTGTGGTTGGTGATTAGCTGGGAGCCAGTTAAGAATTGAATCGGTGGGCCCAACAACAAAGGTGGGACCCAAACAGAGGCTTTTGATGACCAAACATTACAAACATGTTTGACCACATTGCAACCATAAATGCCACCTACTATCTGTATCACCGGCATAAGCTCCCACTTAATAATGACCTGCCTGGACTTTATTTATTTATTTTTTATTTTTTACAGTTTTAGAATTGTTTTGGTCTATAAAAATAATCATATCACATAAATCATGGGGAACAAAATAAAAATATGTCAAGTTCACTTTTTTTTTTGGATTACAAGTTTAACTTTCAATAACGTTTGTGTGGGAAATCCGTTGGGATAAAAAAGTTACGGCTTCCTAGGTGATTTTATGGATTTCAAGATGGTTTTTCAAATTTTGAGATGGTTTTTATGGATTTTTGAGATGGTTGTTCAGATTTTAACATGGTTTTATCTTGGTTTACGTACACCGTTGGAAAAATGAGTTCCCAAACAACCAATCACTTTCATTGTAATCTATTTAAACATCAAGAGTAAATTTTGCTTTTGGCTTAAGGAACTTAAGGCTTTATTTTTTAAAAAAATTAAAAGTTTTGTTTGATAATTTATTTTTGCTCAGGATTTTTATTTACTACGACTTATTAGTTATTTACTGTAATTAATAAGTAAAATATTAACAGGTTTTATCAGAAATAACTGACTTAGAATTTTTGAATTTGAGAGATATTTAACTGAAAATTTTCTTTTGTAATTTGATAGAAAATATGAAGATGCCTGCTGAAGATGAAGTACATGGCATGTTGCTTTCCTCTTTTTTTTTTTTTCCTGACATCAATCAGTACTTGTGCGGTTTTCTGGGTCAAACATTCGATATTAAGAAAAAGTGAAAATGTCGTAAAATTTTTTATTTTAAAAAACAATTGTTTTTGAATTTTGAATAAAGCCCAAGTAGTAATTATTCTCAAGCTTCTCAAAGGACAAAACGACAGGGGGAAACTGAGAAAATATTGTGTGGACAGAGAGGAAAACGCCGAGTTACAAGAATCCAATAATAAATTTAAGGGAACAAAGTATTGAATAGAATAAGAATTATAGAATTGGTATATATATATATATTAAAATAAAGGCAGAGAATCTGTCTGTCTGGTTTATTAGATTTGTAAGGTGCTTCCCAAATTATATAACATCGCTAAATTATATTTCTTTTATTATATTAATAATTAGGTCGTGAATGTGGAATTTTTATTTAGGATTTTTTGAAAGATTATGAGGGAATGTCTCATTTGAGTTAGGGGATAATGCATAATTTTTTTAATTATTTAATGATAAATTATGACAAAAAAAACTTTACTTTGATAAACTTAAATGAAATAACTACTGTAATTAATATTCTCTATACTTTAGATAAATAAATATAAAAAATGATACAAAGAAAATATCAACAAGAAGAAAGATATGCAAAGGGACCATTTAATGGACCCTGTATAATGTCCTTTATATCCACATGAATATATCCTTCTCTTACGTACTTTTATATGAATTACCACCGTATCATTGAATACTCCATGGAAAAAAAATTAAATGAAGAGAAAAAAATGATAATTTCAGACCGTAAATGAAATTTTTATCCACATAATTTTATATTAATAATTTAAAATTCAAAATTCAAAACTGGAATATTTCTAATTCTTCCTAAAGTTGTGTGTATTTAAGATAATGGGTCGGATCAGCGGTTGAAACCATTGTTCCAACATGATTCTGTAATGCTATGACAAACATTTCTATTACATAGGATAGACACTATAAAGTTATTGCACATATATGGTCCCCCCATGGGCCCTTGGCCCATGGCCCAATATTCTTCATGGTTGGTTTTTATTGAAATAGTCCCTACGGTTTTTCCGCAATCTATTTAATTTAATTTAATTAATTCTTCTTCACTCTTCTTCTTTTAATTTTTTTTTATAGAAGCATGGTCTTTAAATTAAGATTGCATCAGATCCAACTTTGGAGTGGCTTATGCTCCATCCGTTTGAAGAATTTATGGAACAACACTACATTAAACAATAAAATGAGTGGACTTGCTTATCCTCTCTGCCCCTTATTTATTTAATTGAACCCTATTGAATGAATGATGAAAGCAAGTAACCAAAGAGAACATGTGTGTTATATCCACAGAGTTAGATTTGACATAATCAGTCCTTTACTATATAAACGAATCAACGTTGAGATTCTCATTAAAAAAATGTTTACAACCATATTACAGTTAATACAGATTTTGTTGAGGCAATTAATCTAGTCTCTCGAGGTTGTATTGGTAATCATCCGTTTAAGGATATTGTTGACGAGGCTAGGTTGCTGGTTAACCAGAATTGGGATGTGGTACTTCATCATGTTTTGAGAGCAGGGAGTAGGCAAGCAGATAAACTTGCCAAAATGGCTCATAGCTTAGTTGGGAATTTTTGCTTCTATGACCAACCTCCTTTTGAGGTTAAATCTAATGATGAACACTTGTATGTGGTGTCTTAACGTTTATTGAGATCCAGTTTATTATTCAAAAAAATGTTTATATGTAGTATCATATTGTATTTTGAAAATAATTGCCTCTAATAAAAGGAGATCCGCATATAATAAAATATGTGGCTAATTACAATCACATTACAAGTAAATAAACATAATATTTAATAGATTTCAATAACTTATCCATGATAAATGAAGGTGGCTTATTTATAAATTTTTAAAATTTGCTGGATACTATTTTCCTTTTTGTGGCCTAAATGCAATTCTGCCGTAAAGATCATACCACATATGGATTTGAGAGTGTGGATATGGAGCAAAGAAAGAGAATAAGGTGCCTGTTTGAAAACGTGATGGAGAAGTACATTTACGTAAGTAGAGGTAAATATGTAAAGAAGATTATCTTATTTTACAGAAAAATATTGTTAGGGAAAAGGAGTACACGTCAGCTGGACAAGTGAAAAAAAGATAAGAAGGACACGCTGGCTGACACATCAGATGATTAGGTGGGGCCCACCAGCCGGCACAGGCGTCATCCATTGGTACAGTTCCTCCGTAGCCACAAAAAAGGCCTTTCGGCTCTCCCAAGGGTTGGATTGCATTTATGTACAAACATGTGCCCACTCTCGTCCCACGCAAACTCTCATCCCTTTCTTTTCATGTAATAATCGTTACGGTACTTTTGATTAAATTAAAATTATTAGTTTAATTAGTTAATATGTTATGTTTTTTTTAAAACATTCAATTA